>JAFFST010054986.1:67758-81716 GCA_022414735.1 Noturus placidus | reverse complement strand
ATTTGAACAGTTCACTCTTCTCTGACGAATCCGTAATCGTGGAGGGGCAGAATGATTAGATGAGTGTAGGAAGTCCGGGAAAATAGGCAGATGAAAAACATATCTGTAATCCCATGACCGCCGCGTCAAGTGGAGTCCCTCCAAGCGTAAGGGAAACTCAATCGGTTGTATGGAGGAAGCGATTGCCCGTCTGATTCTCACCTGAACACCAGCACGATTCCCTCTCTTCCTGCGGCGCTTCCTTAAAGGAGGAAAGCAGCAAGGTAGCCAGCGAACACACTCCAACACGGTTCCAGTAATCCATGTCCGTAGTCTGCTTCTCTCCAGCAAACTGTTTTCGGGCTTTCTTGTGCATCATCTTTAGAAGTGGCTTCTTTCTTGGGACGACAGCCATGCAGACCAATTTGAAACAGTGTGCGGCATATGGTCTGAGCACTGACAGGCTGACCCCCCACCCCTTCAACCTCTGCAGCAATGCTGGCAGCACTCATACGTCTATTTCCCAAATACAACCTCTGGATATGACGCTGAGCATGTGCACTCAACTTCTTTGGTCGACTATGGTGAGGCCTGTTCTGAGTGGAACCTGTCCTGTTAAACCGCTTTATAATCTTGGCCACCGTGCTGCAGCTCAGTGTCAGGGTCTTGGCAATCTTCTTATAGTCGATGTCATCTTTATGTAGAGCAACAACTCTTTATTTCAGATCCTCAGAGAGTTCTTTGCCATGAGGTGCCATGTTGAACTTCCAGTGACCAGTATGAGGGCGTGTGAGAGCGATGACACCAAATTTAACACACCTACTCCCGTTTCACACCTGAGACCTTGTAACACTAACAAGTCACATGACACCGTGGACGGAAAATGGCTAACTTGGCCCAATTTGGACATTTTCACTTGGGGTGTACTCAGTTTTGTTGCCAGTGGTGTAGACATTAATGGCTGTGTGTATCTCCGTGTTCCTCCATAGTTACACCAGGGGCTAATAGTTTAAATCAGGGGTGCACACACTTTTTGGACTTGCGAGCTACTTTTAACATGACCAGTCAAGGAGATCTACCTACACTAAAAATACGAAACATTATATATATAATGATCTTGATATCACTTTGCTTGTATCTCTCATTTGTAAGTCGCTTTGGATAAAAGCGTCTGCTAAGTGAATAAATGTTATATATATACACACACAAACATATACTGACTATACTTATATATACAAATATATACACACACAGTATATGTTAATATATCTTGCATAACTGCATGAGTCCTTATGACACACTACAATTCAGTATATTTTTGGTCAGTACCTTACTCTGATGACGTGCACTGAATAGAATCAGCCAGGGTTGCATAGTCCGGACAGTAGCTGCTGGTATCCAGCCTCCAGCAGGCCTCCATATGATGATCAGTCAATGTGGACCGGTATTTGGACTTAATAATCTTCATGTGGGAAAGGGCTGACTCACAGAAATAATAGCAGTGACTGGCTCCAGTAAAGCAAAGTCTTGAAAGCGTCTGTGAAACTCTGAGTGACAGCTGTCAATCTGCTCTGTGCACTGCAACGTTAAACTGGCACAAGCCTTCCGCTGCGTCTCCAGCTCTGACGCGAGGTTCTGGAAGTTCCCAAAATCACGCTGCTGCAGCTTTGAGGACAGACAGTGCATTTTCCGTTTAAAGGCATTAACTGAGCTGATCATATTGACCACGGATCATATTGACCCTTATCTCTGGACAGAGCTCTCGAAACCTCTGCAGGAATTTACCCCACTAATCCATCTCACGCCAGTGTGTAGGAGCTCAGTGTGGTCGCAGACCTCATTGCGGCCGCATTGTCGGTGGGGACTGATATTAATGTGCACACTGGGAGCTGGGTTTGTCTTTAAAAGACTGAAAAACGTTATCTCTGTGATTTCGCTCGCTAATCTTTAGCGCTTCACTATATATTGTCTCCATTTAGTCCTGGGGATTCAGGAGAGAAGCCGCTGCCTCATCTGCAAACTTTGTCACTATCAATCTTTTTTTCTTTTTTTTTTGAGAGTTCTGGAGGCTCCCCCCCCTTCCTTTCCTACCTTTCCCTGACACGCCCATTTCCCCTCCCATTTTCGCACAGCCATCCACGCCCATTTAAACTGCATTTTTCAAAAACATTGTGAGGTAGACTTGAGCTGAAAGAGGGAGGTTTCATGACCCTTTAAAGTGACAGCAGCTTCATAAACCTGTTGCTGTTTGTGTCATTACTGTTAATCAAACAACAAAAGACAAAGAGATTACTCACTCTCTCATTTGACTGAATAACTTCAGTAAATTTAATAAGAATCACTGTACATGTCATATAGTGAAGTCTATTTTATTTGACATTTAATTGCTTTATTCAATCCCTGCTCCCTGGGATAGGCTCCGGGTTCCCCGTGACCCTGAAAAGGAGTAAGCGGTAGAGGATGGATGGATGGATGGAATTTCCATAGTATTTCTTACTTGAATACTACTGATAGACCTACCTGCGAAAACATATCGTTATCGTGAATTAAGATTGTAGTCATATTGCCCAGCCATAGACATTAGCGTTTGGTGATTCCTTGAATGTCTTGAATGTCATGTAAAATGTGGTCTTGAATGTCATGTAAATCGTGGTCTTGAATGTCATGTAAAATGTGAAAGGTACTTCGTAATGTAGTAATAGCATAAACCCTGCTGATAGAGATTTATAAATTTATTTTAGGAATTAAAATGAAAAAAGTTAGTGTTCAGAAATTAGTTTGTTGTCATTCATAGACAGATTAAAAGCAGTAATAAAGCATGAAGCTCTACTCCATTCTCTCTCTCTCAGCCTATTAAATGTGAGGGAGACATGAAATAATTGAAATGTCAATTCAAGCTGGAGGACACAACATAGTTGATACAATAACAAAACAGGTCTATTAGTCTTTTCATACACTTGTAATAATAAAAGTTCGACATATAGCTTTATATCCCTTTTTTGTCCTTTGAAACCATTTTTGATAAGAAACTAGTTGAGCTGCTGATTACATGAAATAAAATATTAAATAGTAATGGCAAGATGTAATAGTGGTATTTTTTGTTACATTTATGTTGCCATTGGTTTGTGAAAATTAAAATATAATTTAACAGATTAGTGTTGATTATAGAAATGCAATTTCAAATAGTTTTTCAATTTAATTACTTTCTGGAGTCGGCAATTAAGGCCATGGGGTCCTGGTATTAATGTGGATGTTAATTTGACACATACCACCTACCTGAACATTGTTGCAGACCAAATCATGGCAACGGTATTCCCTAATGGCAGTGGTCTCTGTCCACAGGATAATGCGCACTGCCACTCTGCAAAAATTGTTCAGGAATGGTTTGAGGAACATGACTAAGAGTTGAAGATGTTGACTTGGCCTCCAAATTCCCCAGATCTCAATCTTATATAGTGTCTGAGGGATGTGCTGGACAAACAAGTCCAATCCATGGAGGCCCCACCTCGCACCTTATAGGACTTAAAGGATCTGCTGCTAACATCTGATGCCAGATACACAGCACAGCTTCAGAGAGCTTGTAGAGTCCATGCCTGATGGGTCAGACCTACACAATATTAGGCAAGTGGTTTTAATGGTATGGCTGATCTGTGTATTGCAATATGGCTTAATTGCAAAACTAGAACATTACTTTCATTATACAGATAGACTACAGCCAAGGACAAATATATATCATAAATCATCTTCAAGGTACCAAAACTGTGTAAAACTCAAACATTCTCTCTCTCACACACACACATTCTCTCTCTCTCTCTCTCTCTCTCTCTCTCTCTCACACACACACACACACACACTAATGTAACAAAATACAGTGTAAAAATACGCAGTTATGTACATAAATACTGAAACAATAAGTGTCAAAAATATATTTATTCAGGATTAAAATTCACTACATAAATAACGATCCAAAATCACTTCAGTATTTAGTTCATTGTAGATGTTCAATTCAAATACCTCAATATGTAAGATTTGTACAATCAAACATACACATACAACAGCTTCTGTAATATATAGTTTATCCTTATATATTGTAAGTGTTTCAAATTTAAACATTAATAAAACAATATATAACTTATTTTGTTAAAACCCAGGATAGCATGGTTTTGTTGTTTTTTTTGTGCTGGTAAATTTCTTTCATCCCAAAGATAGATATAAAAGCAAACTGAAGCAGAAGATTAAACATGCAGTACAACTGAATAATAAAAAAAGAAGCAGAGGCAAAGCAATGAGGCAGTAACTGTTAAGACCTAACTTGACTTCTTAGCACTTTCCTTCAGATACTTTAGCTCTTCCATGAGCATCTTGTTCTGCTGCTCCAGCGTGGAGATATGGTCCTCTAGGCAGTTTACATATTCCCTTTTTCTGCGGCGAGACTCTTTAGCCGCCTGCCTGTAAAAAGCACAAGCCACAAAGGCAAAATACCACATTCACTGGTTCAGTGCAGCAAATCAGCTCTATAAGGCAATCACCTGACACATACACACACATATACAATCTTCACAGTCATCAAGATAGAAAACTACATAAACCATGCATCTGTAGCCTTTTTCTGCATTTGCGAGCAGTGACTATACAGAGAGTGAAAAGTGCTTTTTTGCTTAGATGCATTCAGTAATCCGTAAAGAGCAGTCTCTCATGTGTGACCACCAACATTTTTTTTTATTCAGTTTTGCGACAGTACAAGTCTTTTAATGCCTTGAGCTCTTCGATGAGTGTCTTGTTTTGATTTTCAAGCACGGCAACACGATTCTCGAGACATTTGACATACTCTTTCTTCTTCCGGCGACATTCCCGTGCAGCTTCCCTGGAATCGATAACAAAGACCCTGAGCATGATCGCATCCAACTTGACTTCAAGAGCCACTTCAATCAGGGCAAAAAAACCCAAAACAAAAGAAAAACAACTTTTCAGCAGTTCTGTCAAGTCATGCTACACATGCAAATGGAAGGAAAAGGTCATAATCTGAATGAGTGAATGAATGGATGAATGAATGAATGAATCATAATCCACAAATAAGAATAAAATCCACGGCCTGCCATAAGAACCAACCAGTGCATGATCTTGTGATCAATAAAATGTCACGATCCTGAGTTCTAACATTTGTGTACAATATTTTATCAATATATTCCTACCATTACAATACCATGTTGAATATATGCATGTTCTGGCTTACTGTGCAGAGTGCATTCTTTGAAACCATAGTACTTTAAGACTGTTTTCTTAAAGTGGGAGTTCACCATTCTTCACATTTGACCCTTTCTAAGCACTTACAGGGCGATTTCTAGGTACCGCATGCAGATTTTATATCAATTGAACACTGAGTCGTGCTCTCGATGGAGCATTTCCACAAACAAAACTTTGCCCCACAGAGCATTTCCACAGCCAAAACATTGCCCCTCATGCTGCTATTGAGATAACTAGGTACTGTCACCAAAACAATATCGGCTTTGAGCATGTTTCATGGACGAAAATTATTTATTTTTTAAACCAACCAAAAACTGGAGTGGTTTGTTCCGCCTCCAGCACCCTTAAACTATAAACCACAATGAAGAGAATAGATCACGGCAGGAATATGTTAAGTAGGTTTTTTTTTTGTTTGTTTTTTTAATGTTTTATGTCTTTAAAAATGGTTTTGACAAAACTGATATTGACAACCTAATTAGTGTACTTAGAGCTGTAAATTTACCTGATTCTAATTTATTTTGCAAAACAATCATTGGTGGGAAGTAAAAATGAAAAGATCTTAAAACTTCATGTAGTGACAAAATAAATGTCTGGGTGACTAGAAATCAACAAATAAATATTTAGAACTACTCAAATGTAAAATAAGGTGAACTTTAAAAGGTGGATGAATGCTTCTACTTGTTGTGCCAAAACTGACTCGTTAATACAGCAAATTACAGTTCAATTACAATCTAAATATCCTTTCCTTTCAGATGACGAGTACACTTTAGAACAAAATTTAGACTGTAGCAAACTGGCTGGCTCTTTACTGAACATGCTATGTTCCCCCAAACCCACCAATCACGTAATTTCTTATTTAAATCACTTTTAATCAATTTAGTACAAAATTGAACAATATTTTTTTTGTTTAAATCACTAGTTTTACCCCTGGGATAATAACATTAAAACAATTATTTTAAGTAGATATAAAACCATTCTTTATAATAAGATTGCTATTAGATACATTACATTCAATTTGCTTCCATCAAAAGCCACTCCGTACATTTAATGGCAGTGGCATGGTCGTCGGTGCCAGACGAGCTGGTTTGAGGCCAGATGCAGTTATTCCAGTTAACTGTCCAGTTGTGTTGAGCCTGTGCCCATTGACATTCACAGGAGTGGAACCTGATGTGATCTGCTCTCTTTTAGATTATCTGATCAATGTTCGGCATGTTATGCTTTCTGAGATGTTTTCTGCTCACCATGGTTGTAAATAGTGCTCATTTGAGATACTATAGCCTTCCTTTCAGCTCAAACCAGTCTGAGCATTATCCTCTGACCTCTCTGATCTCCCGAACTGCTGCTCTCTGGAAGTTTTTCACACCACTCTGTGCAACCTCTTTAGATTGTTGTTTGTGAAAAATCCCAGGAGATCAGCATATTTCTAAAATACTCAAATCAGCCCATCTGGCACCAAAAACCATGCCATAATCAAATTCCCTGAGAATGTTTTTCTCCCATTATGATGTTAGATGTGAACACTAATTGAAGCTCCTGACATCTCTGCATGATTTTATGCACAAACTGCTGCCACATGATTGGCTGATAGGATAATTGAACAAATTAAAGTGGCCAATGAGTTTAAGTGCTGCAGAAATAAGTAGCCACCAACTACCAACTGACCAGAAGCAAGTACAATCAGGCGCCAACTAAACATGTCTCCATAATTTATGGGAAAGATCTTATAAACTCCTTTTTGAAAATGTAACATTCTCAAGAAAGTTGATTAATGTTACAGTACATAAAATCAAGTGACACTTTTTTTGTAATGGAAAAAAATAGATGATCAGCTGATATCTCATTACTGCAACAAAGAATTATTTCTGGCAGAACAAACCTGAAATGGAACTAAGATAAGTGTGTAAGTGTTACCAAGCTGTAGCCAAAGTATGTACAGTTTGTAGAAAGCCTGAAAATCTAACACCACTGAGTTGACAGAAATGGAAACATCACGCATAAGATTATTTAATGAGAGCGGTTATATGCGGAAACATTATTAAAATGGGCAGCATAGTGTTTGTGCAGTAGGGTACCATTTAATACCATAACACACATACAGAAATGTAGTGTGTAGTGTGCTAAGTAGAGAACCAGAGTATGTTACCTGTTCTTCATTAGGCGGAGCTCCCGCTTGCGTGAGGCCTCCTCACCAAGTTGCTGAGAGCTGTGCAGAGGGCTTGGTGAGCTCGCCATCACTACACCCTGTGGCAGGCTGGAGGTGGGAGAACAGATCTGATATGCTGACACGTCTCCAGTAGCAGCTACAGTAACCCACACAAACAAACAAACATAACTTCAATCAAGAGCATGGTCTGTATCTCTTCAAATCATTTTAAAATGTATGTTTATTTGAATATACACTGTAACAATAATATTAAAACCATTGAAAGGTGATGTGAATAACATTGTGTATCTTGTTACACCTCTAAAGTGGTGGAATATATTAGACAGCAGGTGAAGTGAATGTGTTGGAAGCAGGAAAAATGGGCAAGTGTAAGGATCTGAGCGACTTTGACAAGGGCCAAATTGTGATGGCTAGACGACTGGGTCAGAGCATCTCCAAATTGGCAGGTCTTATGTGGTGTTCCTGGTATGCATTGTTGAGTACCTACCAAAACTGGTACAATACCCACACTGTAAAAATTGTCCAGGAATGGTTTGAGGAACATGACTAAGAGTTCAAGGTGTTGACTTGGCCTCCAAATTCCCAAGATCTCAATCCGATCGAGCATATGTTGGATGTGCAGGACAAACAAGTCCGATGCATGGAGGCCCCACCTTGCAACATACAGGACTTAAAGGATCTGCTGCTAACATATGGGTGCCACAGAACACCTCCACAGGTCTTGTGGAGCCCATGCTTCGATGGGTCAGAGCTGTTCTGGTGGCACAAGGGGGACCTACACAATATTAGGCAGGTGGTTTTAATGGTATGGCTGATCGGTGAATAACCTAATGTGCCCATGATAAAACAAGGAAGTTTATTTGAGCCCTGCCTTTCTTAATGAACAGCAAAGCATTCTTTGAAATTGATGTACCAGGACAACTGAAAAGTGAGGGTATAAAACAATAAGTAAAGAAATAAAATACAAACCATAATATATTCAAAGTGGGGGGGAAACATGACTGTTTATGACATAATTTACAACAGTGATTCACAACCATGGTCCTGCTGTACCCTTGTTCTGCTCTACCAAACCCGCATCGCCTCAGGAAGTGCATGTTAATTAGGTCATTAGTTTGATCAGCTATGTTTGAGCAGGGACAACAAAATAAACAAGGTAGGGGTACTCTCTGACCATGGGATTGAAGTGAAGATTTAAAGTGTTCATTATTATCATCATTTAATTCAATAAACAACTGAATGTTGTGCAAGTCGTCCATTATAAAAAGATAATAATCGACATTAACAAGCCACTAATATTGGATCAACTGACAGATAGTCTCCACATATATAATCATCAATATATTACTACTATTTAAGTAGAAGAGATAATAATCCAAAGCAAACACATCATCAGTTTTTAAACAATGTCATGCTTAAGAAAAGTCTTTTAATTTAAGTATTTTGTAAAGATCCACCTGACTTCTGTACAGGTTGAATAGATGGCTGAATAATGGGCTTCACCTGGGGATTGTACATACATATGTACTGTATACAGCACGCTCTCGTGTGTTATTCCTTACAGATATTAGGCATGTTAGTTAACTAGCAAGCTAAGCCTGTTAAATTCTTAGTTAATCTGCCATTTTTACTGATATGATAGTTAGCTACTAACAATGCAATGCAAAGACAGAGCTATTCAGACCAGAGTAGTCGCTTCAAACAGCCTGTAAATGCAGTTTATAAGTGTGTCTGCTTCAATGATATACACCAGCGGTTCTTAACCTTTTTTGCGACTTTAAAGAATGACAATGTTTTGGACCATGAGTCTGGCTCTATAAAATTAAAGTTTTCCCGCAACCCCCAGGTTCAGAACTGCTGGTATACACAATGTGACATTTCGGAGTAAAACAATCTGGCTTTGTCTGGCTCTGCTCTTTTTTTATTTTTTTCCAGGATATCACAATGTTATCACAACACCACTGTGTTTTGTTTCCGTCAGAGGGAGACGTCATAGTGACGTGTCTCACACAGAGGTCTGGACTGTTTGATCAATACAGATTCCCCATGGTTCAATATGTATAGGTTTTTTACATGCTGTGTGTAGTAGTTTTCATACACTGGAGGGTGAAAACAGGAACATGACATAAAATCCCAGGCAGTAAGAGATACCATCCCAGGCAACAGAATACTACATCCCATGACAAATAAAGTCTTACATTTGAGCTTTATTCCAGAATTGTGACCAAATGATAACTTCCAGATTAACCTCCTCTTTCACATGTAGTATTATCTGACAGAAAGGTAGTACACAACCAGCCTTGCCACAGATAGCATGGGTTCAGATTTCTTGCCAAGCCACAATGATCAGAGGAAAAGCACTAAAATGTGGTAAACTTCCTGTTTTCAACTATAGTTACTTCCAAGACCCCATACTGTCTTTTAGTTCCAGATACGACAGATAAAGCGCTAGTGTTCCGAGTGTTAAACAATACAGTCAAGTTTTCTTTTACCTTTTCTTGTTTTTTTCTCACAGAGTTATTTTCCTGAGGCTCTTTCTCTTTTCTTTTCTCTGTGGACATTTCTGTCTCTCAAAGGCAGAAATGGTTTATTACCTAACAGATGATTAATTTTGTAATGTCTTGTTCTTGCAAAAAGAACTGCCGGTAATCACAGCATGACTCTGTACTGACGTCAATGTACATCTTATTTGCTGTTCAGCATTTACATTTCCCTGCTGGCGTCCAGTTCCAGGAAGCATGATGACGCCAGTGAGTGGGTTGAGCATTCAAGCGTTGCTGGGAGGGGGAGGGGGGGTTGAGAGACACAGAGAAAGAGAGAGAGAGAGAGAGAGAGAGAGAGAGAGAGAGAGAGAATTTGTGTATGTGTGTGTGAGAGAGAATGTGTGTGTGTGTGTGTGTGTGTGTGTGAGAGAGAGAGAGAGAGAGAATGTGTGTGTATGTGTGTGTGTGACAGAGAGAGAGAGAGAGAGAATGTGTGTGTGTGTGTGTGTGAGAGAGACAGAGAGAGAGAGAGAATGTGTGTTTGTGTGTGTATGTGTGAAAGAGAGAGAGAGAGCGAGAGAGAGAATGTGTGTATGTGTGTGTGAGAGAGAATGTGTGTGTGTGTGTGTGAGAGAGAGAGAGAGAGAGAGAGAGAGAGTACAGGAGGGGTTGATCACTTGCTGTTGTACTTATTGTAGAGGTTTAGAGCATAGACTTTGTACTTCATTACTAACATATGATCAAATATATGACAATTTAATGTCTCAAAACAAGCTGAAAATAGTTCGCTTTTTAACTATTCTCTTAACAAAGCTGGACATTTTGAAACGTCAAACAAGTTACAAGACTTGGTAAGTTACTATTTATTTTCAGAATACCCTCATTTTATTAACATTTAAAAGGAGCTCATTCAGCTAAAAACTGAAAGCAGCCTTAAAAATTATACTGTTTGCTGTAACACAATATGTATGCCCAATAGTACCATTTAGAACATAAAAATCCATAAAAACTTACCTGATTCTGTCTCCTCTCTAATTATAGCCATGTGTTTCTCTGTCTGCCTTCAGCATACACTGACTAGCTATGTGTGCAATTACAATTAAAGCTATTGACATCACTATGACATCACCAGGCTCCTGATGTCAACAGCTCAGTGGCTGTCTGAGCAATCCCCGCCTCCCCTCATCTCTTCCTCCTTCCTCAAGCCAAAAGCATTTTGTGTTCAAAGCTTCAAAGCCGTATTGTAACACAGCAGCAAAAGTTTCAGATGCCAAATTCTAACACTGACTTTGAAGCGGTTAGGGAGAAATTTAAAACAGATAATGGAGGGTTTTTTTAAATGATTAAAAGGTGAGTGTGTACACTGTGTTTTTTTCCCTTGCCCTCCTGTTAGATTCATGTTGAATGGTATGTTTTACACCCCGCCCCCTCCCTAAATGCTTTCCTTTTAAGATATCTAATATCTAATTTCCTTCTAATTGATTCCTTCACACATTGTGATATCCCTTTGAATACAACTACCCATGTCCATTTATTTTAGGTTAATCGAGTAATTACAAATATATGACAGCATATTAAATGCTGTCGATGTAGGTTTTACATAATGAAAAATAATAATTTGATCCATAACACTGTGACATTACTTTTAATCAATTGAGGCAGTGAATAAAGCATTACTTTACCTTCGGCTACCATTGTTTTGGCAGGGGCATAATATTGAAGACACTGGACAAAGGCAGGGCAAGGCTGTGGGGCATCCGAAGTGGATATGGTGAAATTCTGATAGCTCGCATCGCTGCTACCAATCTGCCAATCTGCTGCCTCATGCTTGGTGTCATCTATAGGTACATATATAAATTCTAACAGTCGATACTTTTTTGATACAAATAATTACTTAAACTCATCTAGCAGCAGCTTAAATAATATTTGTACTGTATTTTTCAAAAAGCCTTACAAATCTGGCCTCTGTTGGTTTTGTAGTAGGAGGGTGCTTGTACACTAGGGGAAGCAGCTTGTTCATTTGACAACGTTTCTGCAACCATCATGGCCATAGGCGCAATCAAACCAAGCTCATTCAGATTATTCCTTAAACACACAAAACACTACAGCTTTACATGTTTGTTTTTTAACAGTAGAATTTAATTATAAACACAATAAAAAAGCAAGCCGTTTGTTACCTGTAGGAGCTACTTGGACCAAAGATATCGTCTCCATATTTCCCATTTGTAGAGTTCCCCAGTGCTTGCTAAAAAAACATTCAATGCCTTATGATTTTTGAAATCTAGTGTTATAGTGGAATCACAATATACACAATATTTATCCCTGAGAACAGGTTGCTAAAGTGAATTCCTAGGTAAAAAGTCGGTTTCATTTGGAAAGTACATACACTGTATCACTAAAATGCTAGTGCAAAACTATAGAGGACCAGATCTTGCAAAATATAAAAATAAGTAAAATAGTAAATAAATATATAAACAAATAAAGTATTGCACAATAGATAGATAGATATGCTGATCAGCTATAACATTAAAACCACCTGCCTAATATTGTGTAGGACCCCTCGTGTGATCAAACAGCTCTGACCCATCATGGCATGGAGTCCACAACACCTCTGGAGGTGTGCTGTGGGTATCTGGCATCAAATGTTAGCAGCAGATCCTTTAAGCCCTGTAAGTTGCGAGGTGGGGCCTCCATGGATCGGACTTGTTTGTCCACCACATACCTCAGATGCTCTATCGAATTGAGATCTGGGGAATTTGGAGACCAAGTCAACACCTTCAATGACACTGCCACTCTGCAAAACTTGTTCAGGAATGGTTTGAGGAACATGACTAACAAGACTAACAAGACTAGTCATGTTCCTCAAACCATTCCTGAACAAGTTTTGCAGAGTGGCAGTGTGCATTATCCTGTGGACAGTGACCACTGCCATTAGGGAATACTGTTGTCATGAAAGGGTGTACTTGATCTGCAACAGTGTTTAGGTAGGTAGTACATGTCTAAGTAACATGAACAAAGTTTCCAGGGAGATCACTGCCCAGAGCCTCTTGCTGCCGTCCACTTGATGAGCTTTTGCTTCCCATGCTTCGTTCACCCTGTAGTTGGTTGTCCTTCCTTGAACTACATTTGTTAGGTTCTAACCTCTGCATACTGGGAACACCCCACAAGGTCTGCCATTTTGGAGATGCTCTGACCCAGTTGTCAAGCCATCACAATTTGGCCCTTGTCAAAGTTGCTCAGCTCCTTACGCTTGCCCATTTTCCCTACTTACAACACATCAACTTCTAGAACTGTTTGTTCACTTGCTGCATAGTATATCCCACCCCTTAACAGATGCTCTTGTAACAAGATAATCAACATTATTCATGTCACCTGTCAGTGGTTTTAATGTGATTTCTGATCAGTATATATATATATATATATATATATATATATATATATATATATAATTTTGGCATAATTAGTCCACTATAGAAAACTACTATAAACACAGCTACATTACATGCCCAAAAGTTTGTGGACACCTGGCCATAATGCTTATATGTGTGCTTTTTGAATATCTCATTCCAGATGTAATCACTCCTTTGCTGTTATAATAACCTTCACTCTTCTGTGAAGGATTCCCACTAGATTTTGGAGCATGGCTGTGCTCATTCAACTAGAAGAGCAATGGTGAGGTCAAGCACTGATGTCAGTTGAGGAGGCCAGTCGTGAAGGTGGTGTTCCAGTTCATCCCAAAGGTGTTCAGTGGTGTTGAGGTAAGGGCTCAAAAGGCCACTTGAGTTCTTCCTCTCCAACCATGTCCATCTTTATGGATCTCACATAGTAGCCAATAGTGTGCTTCCAACTTTGGGGTAACCGTGTGGGGAAGAACCACACATGGGTGTAAAGGTCGGGTGTCCACATACTTTTGGTCATAGAGTGTAAAGTTTGTGCAACCCCTCTATGAAAACGCCATTAAGCATTTATTTATTTATTTTTTTGTTATAACAATTTTTATTGATTATCATACACTTTTCAGAGTACAACAAGATATATCAATACAGAATCAACATTTTTTTTTACCCCGATAACAGTTTACATATGAT
>JAFFST010054986.1:47577-60060 GCA_022414735.1 Noturus placidus | reverse complement strand
AAAAAAATACAGTTTTATATCTTTATGTTTGAGGCCTGAAATGTGGCAAAAGGTCGAACAGTTCAAGGGGGCCGAATACTTTCGCAAGGCACTGATATATATATATATATACACTTTAACATTAACAATACTTTAACACAATTATGTTTAATTACTTTTTACTTTGAGTAACAACCATTGTAAGAGGAAATCGCAAATATGTGTATTAAAAAATATATAAAATAAAAAACATTGTAAACGTGCAACAGTGAAATTCATTAACAACTTGAAACATGTTTAAGAAATAAAACAAATTCAAGTTTTCCAAATTCAAAACATGAAAGATGGCGACATAATATTCACATCCTCTCAAGTAAAGCACGTGCATTAAGAATCGATTCGGCCATTTCCCTTATCGATATCGTTTCGTTAAATTGAAGATCGATTAAAATCGGAGAATCGATATTTTTTTTACCCAGCCCTAATAAATACGTCAAAAATAATACTACCGTTATTATATGTATATAAGACATTAATACTAATGTATAGTAACATTAGTACAACTCCTCAACTCAGTATTAATCAGTGTAAATAGTCAACAGGTCAGTGATGCTAAAAGGCGCTAGTTTTAGTAGCTAACTAACCTATCGTTTGTACACACACACACACACACACACACACACACACACTGTAAGCAAAAAGTAACTAAGTTAAGAGTACCTTAGGTTAACTTAACCTCCAGAAGAATAGGATATAGATTAGCTGATCTATATGATATGGTTAATGATCTTACGAAGAGAAAAGAAAAAGCCCCTTACCATAGGTGTGATACCGTAAATGGTTCCAAAAACGGAAATCATTAGTAAAACTTATAATGTGTGGTGGTTGTTAAACTGCTCTCATGGCTTCTGGGTGTTTTATTTTCAAATGAATACTAAAAGAGCGAGTGCTCTTTAACGGTCGCTTACGAGAAGTAATTGAACGGTTTTGGAATGTAGTTTACTGTAGTTTACTAAAGCAAAGAGCCACTAGAGGGCGTGCGGTACAGTGACAATGTAAAAGATTCAGTCTTGGATAAATAATTGCATTCATTTATTTAGTTATGTATTTAACTATTTATCCAAGGGAATTTTTCCATTTTATCAAATAAATAAATAAATAAATAAATGAATAAATAAACACCTGATGCAGCCAGTAAGGTGACAAATCTTTAAAATGCCCGTTCAAACATAATGTAGAGGAAACTGGCTTTCTTTCTGGATTTAAGAGACACAATGAAAGATGTTGTGCATAGGCATCCAGATGTATCTCCTCTCTCTATCACCTATTAGTCGAGACCGACCTTCGGTCACTTTATGGGTTAACACTCTCCACGTATTTCATCGATGTGATCCACAAAGCATTTCGGCAGAAGTAGTGGGTCAGTTTGCCATTGCTTTCTCCAGATGTATAGTTGTGTGGAAATTGGTCAATGCCCTGTTAACCCAAAAGTTAACACACACACAAATCTCTACTGAGATCTATGGTAAGCATTCAGTTACCATTTAGTCTCATATAGAAATGTAAACACTTTATAAGAGGTGGTCCAGTTCATAAATTGTTCCAGATTCCCAATAGCACAGGATCTTTCCCTTCGATTTTGGTCATTCTTTTTATTTTACTTTTCCATATGAGGCTGTTTCCAACATCAGGACCCTCCATTCTTTGAGAGTTGGAGGCCTGGGTGACTTCCAATGTTGCAAAATTATTCTAGCTGCTGTAACAATTCCAACTGTCAGGACACAGATTTCTCTCTTGTTCTCACTAGGAATTTCAGTTCTATTCCCAGTAGACATAGACATGACGATATTGGCTAATCACCCAAGAATTAAAAAAATTCATACCAAAAATGGCTGGACCAAACAGCACTACCATGCAAGATGTAAAAAGGTACAAAAGGTTTTTACCACTTCCAGCACAAATTGCTACTAGTTATTCCTGCTCTAAAGAGCCTACATGGTGGCCACATTGACGAAAACAGACATATTTATAGACAGATTAATTACTTATTAATAAAAATAAATAAATTATTTACCCTGCTGGAAAAAAATATATATATAAACCATTACAAACCATCAGCTAACCATTAAAACCATTAGCATTATTGGTCCTTAATGGTGTCAACTAGACATGTCACCAATAGAAGGCATCAAATTACCAGTAGACACCCACAGGGACTGTTACACTTTCCATTAAAACTAATACAATTCCCATTATAACCATTATAAATTCTATGAGGGTTTTTATTGGGTTTTCCCCCCACTAGAGTAGTGTAGGCTAATTTTTTTTTTATTATTTTTAATGTCCATAGTAGTTGGATTTTATTTCGGAGAACTACGCAGGTGTTTAGTAGCTACAGAAGCAGCTTTTAATAAAAAGGGAAAATTTGTTTAATTCTTATGCAATTATATCGCTTCTCATTTCCTCTCACAGATTTGAGAAACACATAAGATACAGCATAACACACATTCAAAATGTTTAATAACAAGAATTTGCTCTCTCATATGCGATTGTCAAATTTGACAATTTTTTTTCTTAGGAAATAAGTTGCCTATGCAGAAAGAATGTGATCTCTGTGACTTTAACAATGGCACAGTTGTTGGTTCCAGATGGGCTGGTTTGAATATTTAAAAAAATGCTGATCTCCTGGGATTTTCACACATAACAGTCTCTAGTTTAGAGACTGGACAGGCAATGACAGCAGAGGATCACATCATGCACCACTGCCATCAGTCTAAAACAGGAATCTAAGGCCACAGCGGGCACAGGCCCACCAAAACCGGACAGTCTTAGACTGGAAAACTCTCACCTGGTCTCATGAATCTTACGTCCTCTGTGATATACAGCCAGTTAGAACCTGGATCCATGGACCCAACTTCAACAACAGCCAAGGTAGGAGGTGGTAGTGGTGTAATGGTGTGGTGGGACAACGGATAACGCTGGTCAACACTGGCTTAACAAAGTTTTTATAGTACACATGACCTCAACCACCATGCTTTATGTTGCTGCTGCTGACCTTCTGGTCTGGTGTAGTTTTTTTTTCAACCTGGCTCTTTAATTCTTAGCACTCAAGACTAAAGACAACGTTCATTATTGTATTTATTTTTGGTCTTTCTTGAAAGTACAAAACAAAAACACAAACATTACAAAACATTCTTTAACCAAGGCGACATAGGCAATATGAATAAGTAAAAAGACAATGAATTTCAGTCAGTAATGGTGCAACCTTGAGGTAACAAGCAATGTAAGTGTTTTGGGGTTTCTAAACCAAATGACTCCAATAACTTATGTCCTCAGTAGTGTTATCAAATATGACTGGGTTATAAATTGGCCACATAAATTTGTTTTTACTACATGTCAAAATGTGTTAGATAAGCAATGATTCCACCATCACTCTGTCAATTCTTTAGCAAATGCAAACCCTAAAAGCACAGAAATAAGTAGGCATGCTTTTAGCACCAATACACCGGTATATTTGGCAGCTCAGCTAACCAATCTGTTTCCACACAGGCAAACATGTGCAATAAGTTTCTGTAGCAAGAGCATGAGGAATGATAAACCATCATAACAGAAATGGAAATCTGTGTTTGATGCACAAAAATAAAAAAATACCCAACCCAACATTCACATACAAAGTGGCATAGGAGTAATGTGTGTTACCCAGATACAGACATCTGTTACAATTAATAAAATTAAAACCCATGTTAAAACCAAAGCGATGTACAACACTTTTTTTTTTTTTTAAATGGAAAACATAATTTATATTTTTCTATGTAATAACAATAGACACTGCATTAGAGATGTGAAGTTGCTGCGTTGACCCTAACAGTTTGGATGTTGCTTCTTATAACCTTTTGATGGTTTTGTATCAATCATGGCAGGTAGATTCAGCTAGCATTATTATTTTCAATACGTACATGCACTCACTTCAATATGGATTCCAAATACAAACTAATTCCACTTCCCTTTTTTCCAACCACTTCAAGAGTTAAATGCTATAAAAACTGCAAGACAGTCCACAAAACACAAGTCTGCATGAAGAGCTAGTCTTCTGATGTGAAATATGCCAGAGAACATGAGTAATGCTAACAAATGTGATCAGAAACGGAAAGGTTTTCATTCCTGCTCCAAAATTTTCTTTCTTCGTCCAACGGGGTTCAGATTCACATTATGCTTAGAAGGAAGAACGATTGGCTGGGAACACATGTGGCATCAGCCCCAACCGTAGCTGTAAAATACTGGACTGTGCAAATGCATAACTATCATCTTCTAACCTGGGGAGGACACAGGGGACTGTTAGAGAATAAAATGCTTCATATTCTACATTTTTCTGTATAGCAGTAGGAACTGAGATATAGCTTTATACTCACAGTGCTATCTGTTCACCACTGAGGGGGCACATAGCTGTAGGTGGGTGTGCCAGGGGGTCGATATGTAGGCACTGTGACGGGGTGAGGAGCTACTGCAGTTGGGGAGTGAGTTGTTAATAAAGTCCCTGTGGAAAGAAGGAGATATTACATACCACATGACCATGCACACATGCAATAAATAAATAACTAAATAAAATCACACCCATAACATGAAAAACAAGACAGGACTGCATAAAGTGGATGCAGAAATCGATAGAGGCATGATAAAATCATAAATCATGGTAGGTAGATTCAGTTAGCATTAGTACTTCAGAAATGCAGTGCCTTGCACAAACATTGCCACCCTTGGTAAATATGAGCAAAGAAGGCAGTGAAAAATTTGTCTTTATTGTTTTTATCTTTTGTTCAAAAAATTTACCAAAATATTCTCATGGATATCAAACAATTGCAAACAAAACAGGTTTATAAAAAAATCTGTGTTAAATATAGGTGTGTAACAAATTTTGGCAACCCTATGAGTTCATATGAGAAAAATATATTTTAAGTATATTCCTAATGATCTTTTACATTTTCTTTAGTACACCTGTGTGACTAGGAACAGGCACTTGTTCAAAAAGAAAAAGAAAGAAACAAACAAAAAAACCTTTCCACAGCCTTCATATTCGCCAAGGGTGCCAATATTAGTGGAGAGCACTGTATAATGTTTGTGAACATAAATATCACAGCATCTTCTAAACACCCGACAATCAGGGAGAAGCCAGTTGTGTTGATATGTTCATTTAACTGTTGTTACAGGAGGTGTAATACTTGTTTAAAATATTTCACATGATCAAGAAAATGCTTTATTATTCACGTATATATATGTTACACTAGCTAACAATCTGGACACATTCTCAATAAACTGGAGAAAAATTAAGCAAGAGATTGCACTATTCTTGGTACAGAAAAACTTTAAAAACAGGAACATGTACTACGGGTTGTACCGACTATGCGATTATTCAACTAATACTTTCACTAGTGGTTTTCTGAAGAAAGCTGTACAGTAGTCTACTCGGGAAAGTGTAAAAAAAAATTTTTTAAATGGTGAGATAAGAAAAAAATCAGGATAATCGGGATAAATAAACTTCAGCATTCTAGAAATATTGAACCCAATTATACGGTCAACTAGATACTAGGTAATACTACACTGGGAACTGGTCTTCCTTTTGCTTTAATGGAATATAATCACTTTTTTATGATATGCTTTTAATACCAATCCCACCTGCTTCTGCGGGTATTTAAGTTTGTACCTGTCCGTGAGATTTTCTAATGAACCTCAATTTTGCAAAATTATAATAAATAAAACCACAGTGACCCTGACCTGGATAGAGTCCTGGATTAAAATATACTTTGAATCCTGTGTATGGCTTTTAATTAATGTGCAGTTTGAAGCAATGTTTAGTAGCATTTAACCAATTTACAATAAGCACAAAATTCTGATGACACAATATGTGTCAAGACATACAAGTCTGCTAGCAATCTCCCAGCAAAACAATAATGCTGCATTTTAAAAATGACTTGTGGAAAAACTCGATTATACTTTTATTTGATAATTTATTTACCACTGAAAATTCTTTACAAAATCTGAAGGTTACAATTTCACAGATTCAGTATAAAATGTTAAGAAGTACAAATTGTTTGTATTTGGTAAATGAATACGGACAATACCAGTGAAGATATAATACTGATATCATATTGCCCAGCTCTAATCAACAATATTTTACACTTACCCGCTGACATTGCCATAGTAGTGCCTGCTACCATTCCCATGGCGACTCCATTAGGGCGTGGAGGAGGGATGGGAGGAGCGTATATAGCCGCTGGCATGCCATTGGGCTGAACCACTGTAGTGTGATGAATGACATGAGGCGGCGCGGCATACAGGGGCTGTGTGTAGTAAGTGCCTTGCTGCTGTGGAGAGTATACATTTTTAAAAATTGCCATCTACATGCATACACATGAAGGATAACAGAGTGCTGTGAAAAAGTATTTGTCCCATCCTGATTTCTTCTATTTTAATGTACATTTCATATTAATAGTTTCAGAGCTTCGAATGAAATACAACATGAAACAAAGGCAACTAGAGTAAACAATACCGTTTTTATTTAATTTATTGAATAAAAAATAAAAAAAAGTTCTCCAACACCCATGAAAAACTAATTGCCCACTTAAGCTTGAAAACTGGTTGTGCCCCCTTCAACTGCAATAAAACACATTCGATAACTGGAAAATAGGTCTTTTGGAAGGCCGGCCACTTCTGGGAAGTCACTACTCTCCAGAGTTTTTTTCCATTTGCAGATAATGGCTCTCACTGTGGTCCTTTGGAGTCCCAGACCCTTTGAAATAGATTTGATACCATTCCCAGGTGATATCAATCATCAAATTTGGCATAATGTGTTACTGGGTAAAGACCTTTACCAACTTCATGCTGGTGAAAAAGTTCTATTTAAGTGTTGATTTGATTGAACAGGGTTTGCAGTGATCAGGCTTGGCTGTGTTGTGTCTAGTCCAGCAAAACCCCATTATGGTTACAGTTTCATAGATTTGGGGAATTGGCGACTACATTTTCACACAGGCTCAGTTGCTACTGGAGAACTTTTTTGTTTCAATTAACATAATCATTTAAATTTAGTTTTAATTTCTGAACCAATTTAGTATGAAATATACATAAAAACAGAAGAAATCAGAAAATACTTTTTCACAGCACTGTACACATGTGAATTACTTAAGCCTTTCACCTGAGCATAGGGATTCTGCTGAGGATAAGAGCTCCTCACAGGATACACAGCAGCAGGGTATGGGTTAGGGGAGGAGGAGTAGGGCGGTACAGCACCTGTTGTTGGGGAGCAGGACATTTTGAATGGTGTCCCTTGGGCATAACCTAGAAGGTGGTAAAAGAAAAAGTTGATTACATAATCTTTTTCAGAAGACCACACAAACATTAATCACTGAATATTTTCTCTTTATCTCTCAAATAAATAAATAAATAAATAAATACAATTGTCTGTGTGTGTGTATATAAATAAATTCAGGAAACTGCTGTATGACATCAAAGCAAGACAGAATTTGAGTGTAACTTATGAATCAGCTTCACCTGCCCCCTAGTCCCTTATTTACATGTCATGTGTGCAGCATACCCAAATTTAGCTTATGCAGATGTTTAAATAGTTTAAACAGTACATGTCACAGTAATCCAAGATGCAAGTGCAGATGTAAACAAGTAAATCAAAGAGGGGAAGAAAAATTTGGTGAAGCAGAATTAGTGATGCTGGTGCCTGTCTGAGGTAAATAAAGGTGTTCTTTTTGGATGCCTTAAAAGTGATACAAATGTGTGCACCAAGTAAATACTTGGAATAAAATATAATCTACTTCTAACAAACCATCAATGGACCAAGGTGTTTGTCTTCAAAAGAGGTTCTTTTCACTGAAACTACTGGATTACAGCATAAACAGACGATTATGGAAGTGTGATTGTTTTTTCTTCTAAATCTGTTTAAAGATAAAAATGGTCTTTGAGATTACACGATATGTCCTCCACACAAGGCTCTTTCCTACAAGGATACTAAGAAAGTTATGTTCTGTGAGGTGTGGGTTTCCCTTACCTGCAGGAAAGGCTGAGTTTGCTCCAGAGTACACGCTGGGGGAGTATGCAGGGGCAGCTGTTGCATAGCCAACTGGAAATCCAGCTACAAGACAAAAACAGAAGAGAAAGTGGTAATACCTCCTACATAGTACAATTTTCAGCCATGCTAACTTTACAAACCAATTAGTCTACAAAAGAACACAAATAGTGATCAAGATCTCTTCAGTGTTTACCTGGGTATCCTATTCCTTTAGGGTTGGCATAAGGAACCCCTGTTGGTGCAGGGCTGTAGACAGGGTTCATGATGTTGATCGTTTGGCTCCTTTGAAAACAATTACAAAGTACTGAATAACCAAATAGATTAGATGCACAATGCAGAATAGGAATCAGTGAACCTATCCACGGCACTGTAGAAGGTTGACATTTCTGTATTATAAATTCTTTATTTTAATATTTTGAGATACTGGATTTTTGATTTCCATGAGCAGTAAGCTGTAATCATCAAGATTAAAACAAATAAAAAAACCTTGAAATAAATCACTTTATGTGTAATGTATATATGAGAATTCCACTTTTCAAATAAAATCACGGTAAACAATTAACATTTCCACGATATTACAATTTTTTGAGATGCTCCTGTGTATACCGTTTTCATCCTTGATGGAAAGTGGCATGTTGGACCTCTAAACAAAATCCCTTGACGTGTGTGTTTTCTTTTTAACTTCTAACTTCACTCTAACATGGTTTCAGCTCGATGGTGTTCTCAGAACTTAATGTATTGTAAAGGTTTTTGTAAATGTTTGATGGTGACTAAAAAAGCACTCCTGTAAATTACTTTGAAAAACGGCTGTGGTAAATTTAAATGTAAACTCACTCACCATTGAAGGTCACGGTGTTATTACTACTTCTTTCTTGCACTGCAATACTGAAACTATCCATGAATGCCTCTAATAAGCTGCTCTATCATAGTCTCTGCAAATCTGCAGTTTAATGTCTACACACACCAATATTTTTTATTGCAACTTCTGTGTATGTCAGGACTTTTCTATACTACTGGGATACAGCAAACCAAATTTCACTGTAGTTGTACAGTGACAATAAATATATACACCACAATTTAATCTTCCCATTTATATAATGCTAGTGCGTTTATATAATGCTAGTGAGTAAATGTAATTATTCTCTGAACAACACTGCAGTAAAAACAGAGGGACTGAATCTCTTCTGTACAGTGATGCTGATCTACAGCACTTCAGGACCAGGTCCATCTGACTGTCATAAACACTGGAGCAGACTAGAGCTTTACTAATACACAAACATACTCCCCTGAGGATGTTTCAAAAATGACAACATAAAGAGAACACTAGTGCCCCTATCAGCAGTGCGTTTCTGGTGAGCATCTTCTTCCTAAACATAAGAAAGCCGTGGGTCTCAAGTGTAAATAATATTTCACACACACACACACACACACACACACACAGAGAGACAGAACAAGGTAGAACTGTTGTTTTTTAGCATGTTATGATTGCAGCAGTGAGGGAATAAAGGAGAGGAGGTAGTAGCAGTGTAGGCCGCGGACGACTCGGCGCTGCTTCATCATCGCGCATCCCCGGATTGAGCCACCAGGTTCTCCCACTCACATCTACACTGCATCCATCTCCCGCTCACACAAATCCCCACAACAGGCCCCGCGCCCCGCGCCGCGCGCCCGTCAAAACAGCACTGACGGTTACTTACGACTGCTTGTGTGTTCGTGCCGATTGTAGCTCCTCTGCAATATATATTTATATATATATATATATAATAGAAATAACGCTATTTAAAAAAAAAATTATCAACACCTGATGTGTTGCGCTCTAACGTTTGCTACGAACACTGCGCAACAAGCTTGGCAACGACGTGCGTCACTTCCGGATGCATTAGCGGAAACTATATCGGGTGGAGAGACACAGCGGCGCTCAGTGGTGTTTGAGAGAGAGACGGAGAGAAAGAGCTCAAACAAACAAATACTTTTACTATTATTATTATTATTATTATTATTATTATTATTATAAAAATAATAATAGTAATAATTACTGGTAGTAGTAGTAGTAGTAGTAGTAGTAGCATTATTATCAGTAGTAGTGTTATAGCATTATTATTATTATTATTATTATTATTATTATTATTATTATAAGTAGTAGTAGTAGTAGTATTAGTAGTTTTCGTGGAAATTAGACAACACTCGCAGACTCGTCCTCTGAGGTGAAAAGATGTATTACAGAACGATGAATACAGGATAGAAGAAAGCAGGATAGAATAATGAGCGCACTCTTAGGAGCAGTTTGAGGAAGTTCAAACAGACTTTGTTTCAGGGACGAACCCTTAACAGAAAAAAACGTTTGTGCCTCTGTAAGCAGATAAACATTCTGTACTAATCTAAATGACGTGACATGGCCTTCTTTGACGTTATCCTTGGATGAACACGACCAGAACAAGAACAAAATTATTACAAACTAAAAATTATTAAATTCCCTCACATAGTAGTAGTAGTAATAGTAGTGTTTTTGCTTTTCAGTTTTTGCTTTACAGGATTCCTTTACAGATTTCTTCAGGTGACAAATATCACTGATGTCTAAAGACAATAAAATATTTTAGTTATTATTTTTACCATATATGGCAGAAAGTCTGTATAGTACTCAGATAAATCTGCAGTTGACATGAGTCCAGTTACAAAATTCAAAAAGGCCTACTTAAAAACTCTGTAGACTCTTCAGTGAATTAAGATTGTAATATGGTTCACATCGTATCTTCAAAGTACTAGTTGTTATAACAGAATATTGTTTAAAGAAAACCTCTATTGAATAATTTGGTATTTACTACAAAGAGTAAAGCTAAACACCTTACAGGTTGTTAGAGACTATTTAGATCACATTTCGTGCTAAACCCACTCTAAAGTGAAATTGTGAATTGCATACGTGAAATTCTTCAGGGTCACGGGGAAACCTGGAGCCTATCCCAGCGAGCATGGGGCACAAGGCGGGGTACATCCTAGACAGGGTGCCAATCCATCACAGGGCACACTCACATACACGTTCATACACTACGGACACTTTGGACACGCCAATCAGCTTACCATGCATGTCTTTGGACTGGGGAGGAAACCGGAGTACCCGGAGGAAACCCCCGACGCATGGGGAGAACATGCAAACTCCACACACACATGGCCACGGTGGGAATTGAACCTCCGACCCTGGAGGTGTGAGGCAAACGAGTGTGAGGAGAACGTGTGAGGTGAACTAAGCCACTGTGCGCCCCAAAACGTGAAATTATTAATATTAATTATAATCATAATTACTATTATTATTTAATATGACTTATAACATTACTTTGTCATATCTACAACTCTAACTGTCTTTGAAAAATTTCATTAAATTTAAATTCACTGGCGTGTCTAAAGTGTCCGTAGTCTATGAATGTGTGTGTGAGTGTGTATGTGATTGTGCCCTGCGATGGACTGGCACCCTGTCCAGGGTGTACCCCGCCCTGTACCCGATGCTCCCTGGGATAGGCTCCAGGTTCCCCGTGTCCCTGAAAAGGCGTAAGCGTTTGTAGATGAATGGATGGATGGACGTCACTTTCATTTTTCATTGCGGTTGAATGTGACCGTCATGTCCGCGGCACTTCTTTTGCCTTTTATTCCACGTGACATGAAGCTGTAAAATCTCCGCGCGCCGCTGGAGGGCGCGCGCAAAGCTCTTTTTGTTAGTTTCCCGGCATGCACCTGTCGCTTTTGCCAGTCGTCTCGCCGCACTTGGAAATATGGCGGCTATCAGCAAATACTTGACAGCAAAGAATTCCTCGATAGCTGGCGGTGTTCTGCTTGTTCTGTATCTGCTTAAGCAAAGACGAAAGTCCTCTAGATTGAACAGGTGCGTAACGCGTCAGAAAACCTTCATCATTGATGTACATAACGCCACTTTCCTACACACCGCTTTCACCGCCACTGAGTGGAGTTAGCTTAGCTGGGTCACACTTGACCTGTAATACTCAAGCTGTCAAAATGCTAACGGTCAAACTCTGGTGTGCTTATTGACAATGAATGAATGAATGAATGAATGAATGAATGAATGAATCACCACTATTCGTGACCGATTCAAATGAATTTTGTTCGGTACACAATGTGTGTGTAAGGTGACTTCGGAGATTCATTTAATTATTTATGGTCAGTAAAAATGGCACATGGTTTCAGCAGGCCGGCACAATGAGAGAAAATACTGCTCACAAGTCTACAAATAGTTTTTTCTTCCAAAATAATTATACACTGCATGTTTGTCAAAAGTGATTTTGGCAGTTGGATAACATTTTCTCCCTTTTTTTTTTTAAAATCCCCAAACAGCAGGAAGGGTTCATCAGAACTGAACTTGAACAATGAAGTAAGTCATCTGTTTGTTTGTATGTGTGTGTGTGTGTGTGTGTGTGTGTGTGTATATA
>JAFFST010054986.1:22271-39521 GCA_022414735.1 Noturus placidus | reverse complement strand
AAATTGCATTTTGTGTTTACTTGTGTTGTCCTTGACTATTGTTTAAATTGGTTTGATGTTCCGAAACACTTAAGTGTGGAAAAACATGCAAAGGAACAGGAAATGAGGAAGGGGGCAAACACTTTTTCACACCACTGTAGTTATAATTTTGTTCCTCCTTCTCCTTCTGTGCAATATTCATAAAAAACAAGTCCTTTGTTGTCTTAAGTCTAATATGTATGCAGCACAATCAGAGAGCAGTCTCTATGAATCGTTGTTGTATGAGGGAATGTTAATGTGTGGTCTGGGGGATTTTCCCCCTTCAGCTGTGGCCTCTCTTTGGTGGGAGCTTGACCAAACCTGAGAGAGGGAAGCTCTTTTATGTCCCTCAGGTAAGATTCCTGAAAAAGAATTACTAGCTGCACCAGTAGTGTAGGGAATATCTTAATAGTAATGTCCTTACTGTTTTTTATATTTGGGTCCCTTTATAGAGGCCTTACATGACACTTGGAACACTTAGGGATCAGGTGATATACCCTGACACCTTTGAAGACCAGAAGAAGAAAGGGATTTCAGATAAGGTGCCAGAGAACATTGTAACAATTGTGATAAATTGCTGCTTCATACATTCTCATCTCAGTCAAAACAATATATTGTATTGCCTTGTCTCATTAATATGATCTCTGTTGGCAAAAGGTGCTGAAAGAATACCTGGACAATGTGCAGCTCTGGCACATTCTTGACAGAGAGGGCACCTGGGATACTGTTCAGGACTGGATGGATGTTCTCAGTGGAGGAGAGAAACAGAGGATGGCAGTAAGCAAACAAGCATCTCCATATAATCAAAACATCGCCTTAGATACCACATTTACCTGAGCTGAATGTAGACGTATGATACCCTCAACCAATAAGACTTTGTTTGGTGCAGATGGCTCGGTTGTTCTATCACAAGCCTCAGTTTGCCATTCTGGACGAGTGCACCAGTGCTGTAAGTGTAGATGTGGAGGACTACATCTACAGCCATTGCAGGAAGGTAACAAGATCCATCCCAACATTCCCATCTTGTAATAATTCATACACTCTTCATCTTTTATGAGACATTGGCCTCTTCTGTGTTTTTTTTTTTTCTTTTCCTTGCAGGTGGGCATCACTCTGTTCACAGTATCTCATAGAAAGTCTCTCTGGAAACACCATGAGGTGAGAAGAACTTTTCTGTTAGCATCTAAATAGTTTATTTGTTAAGATGTTTGTATTAAGAATTTCCAGTCTGTGTCTTTATAGTCCTGTTTTATAGTTTTGCAACCTGAGGGCATTGTGTGGCTTGCATACTGTAGGTGCCCGTTATCATGTTTGAACGTGATGTGAATGTGTCCAGCAGAGGGCAGAAAATGAAAAGTTGAAAGTGTGGCTCATGTTTCACTTCATAAAATCAGGTCACATAATGCTGAGAACTACGTACATCTGCTAAATCACTGATACTATGCTGTGATCGGACACAGTTTGGGAAGTCAAAGATGAGGCTAGATATCACATATTAAACGAGAATATGTAATTGATATTTTGGGGGTTTCCTCCAGGTACTCCGGTTTCCTCCCCCAGTAGAAAGACAGGGTTGATTGTGTTGTTGTTTGATTGGCATTTCCAAATTGTCTGCAGTGTGTGAATGGGTGTTTGTGTGTGTGTGTGTGTGATTGCGCCCTGCGTTGGGTTGGCACTCTTGTCCAGGGTGTCCTCTGCCATGTGCCACGAGTCCCCAGGGATAGGCTCCAGGCTCCCTTATGACCCTGCGTATAATAAGCGGTACGGAACATGCATGGATGTAATTGACCTTTAACACTTTCATTCCTAGTGATATGAGTTGTTGTCATATGAAGTAATATGCATCTGCAGGCCTGCGCACCAAAACATTATAAATAAATCAGTATGGGATTGCTGAAGCCATTTGTGGGTTTTTTTCTATATTGATATATAAAATTAGATTTTTAGCATTTACAATAATCATATAATAATCTATAAAGTTATGTAAATATAGTTGTTAGCATGCGTTTCGTGCCCACACTGACAAGTACAGCTGTATCTTGACCCTTCTCTTTCCTATATCTCGCTACCTGAGCCTGAAGTTATGAGATCAAAGGAGCATTGTTGTTTTTTTGGCAGGACTTTGTGCTCATTATAAAACCACATGCCAGGATTGCAGTCAAATTAAACCAATTATAATGGACAAAAAAAAAAGCAGTCTTCGAGCACACTGTTTTGGGGCACCCTTTGATTATACAGAAGAGTCGTGATGGACTGAAAACAAAACAAAAAACCAGGAATACATTCAGAAACAAAGGGGTGAAAAACTAGGCTTTAAAGGTCATTCAGTCAGCATTTGCTTTAAGCTATGCACTATTAGGACTATGGAGGACACACATCAGGATGTTTGTGCTCCTTTTGCACACTACTTACTTTTAACCTGTAAAACCTCTCTGCATCTCCGTTAACTGTGCAACAATCCATTTCTCACTTATCTGTATATAAACAAGGTGTTGTTTATTTGTGAATATATATATATATTCATATTTGTATTCATCTGTACATACATTTAGGTGTTCATAGTGTACATATTACCATTGTTAATATTTTTACTATTATTATTCTACTATTCCTATTTTATTTATATATATATATATATAAGTATCTAACAAAAGTGACTACACCCCTCATTTGATTATATCTTTTCATGTGACAACACTGAAGAAATGACACTTTGCTACACTGTAAAGTAGTGAGTGTACAGCTTGTGTAACAGTGTAAATTTGCTGTCCTCTCAAAATAACTCAACACACAGACATTAATGTCTAAACCACTGGCAACAAAAGTGAGTACACCCCTAAGTGAAAATGTCCAAATTGGGCCCAAAGTGTCAATATTTTGTGTGGCCACCATTATTTTCCAGCACTGCCTTAACCCTCTTGGCATGGAGTTCACCAGAGCTTCACAGGTTGCCACTGGGGAGTCCTCTTCCACTCCTCCATGATGACATCACGGAGCTGGTGGATGTTAGAGACCTTGTGCTCCTCCTCCTTCCGTTTGAGGATGCCCCACAGATGCTCAAATGGTTTAGGTCTGGAGACATGCTTGGCCTGTCCATCACCTTCACCCTCAGTTTCTTTGGCAAGGCAGTGGTCATCTTGGAGGTGTGTTTGGGGTCGTTATCATGCTGGAATACTGAGCTGTGGCCCAGTCTCTGAAGGGAGGGGATCATGCCCTGCTTCAGTATGTCACAGTACATGTTGTCATTCATGGTTCCCTCAATGAACTGTAGTTCCCCAGTGCCAGCAGCACTCATGCAGCCCCAGACAATGACACTCCCACCACCGTGCTTGACTGTAGGCAAGACAAACTTGTCTTTGTACTCCTCACCTGGTTGCCGCCAAACACGCACGACACCATCTGAACCAGATAAGTTTATCTTGGTCTCATCAGACCACAGGACATGGTTCCAGTAATCCATGTCCGTAGTCTGCTTATCTTCAGCAAACTGTTTGCGGGCTTTCTTGTACATCATCTTTAGAAGTGGCTTCTTTCTGGGACGACAGCCATGCACACCAATTTGATGCAGTGTGCGGCATATGGTCTGACCCCCCACCCGTTCAACCTCTGCAGTAATACTGGCAGTACTCATACATCTATTTCCCAAAGACAACCTCTGGATATGACGCTGAGCACATGCACTCAACTACTTTGGTCGACCATGGCGAGGCTTGTTCTGAGTGGAACCTGTCCTGTTAAACCGCTGTATAGTCTTGGCCACCGTGCTGCAGCTCAGTGTCAGGGTCTTGGCAATCTTCTTATAGCTTAGGCCATCTTTATGTAGAGCAACAACTTTTTTTTTTTCAGATCCTCAGAGAGTTCTTTGCCATGAGGTGCCATGTTGAACTTCCAGTGACCAGTATGAGGGAGTGTGAGAGCGATGACACCAAATTTAACACACCTGCTCCCCATTCACACCTGAGACCTTGTAACACTAACAAGTCACATGACACCAGGGAGGGAAAATGGCAAATTGGGCCCAATTTGGACATTTTCACTTAGGGGTGTACTCACTTTTGCTGCCAGTGGTTTAGACATTAATGGCTGTGTGTTGAGTTATTTTGAGGGACAGCAAATTTACACTGTTACACAAGCTGTACACTCACTACTTTACATTGTAGCAAAGTGTCATTTCTTCAGTGTTGTCACATGAAAAGAGATCATCAAATATTTACAAAAATGTGAGGGGTGTACTCACTTCTGTGAGATACTGTGTATATATTTACTTTTTTATATATATATATAAAATTCAATTCTATTCCTATTTAATGTGAATTTTTTTTTTCTCATCTATTTTTTGAATAATTGAGGGAATTTCCCCAGTTTGCGATCCATAAAGTTTTTCTTATCTCTATACAGATGTGCAGAGGTATAAACCAACCTTAAACCGTGTTTGTTTCTGTTTGTTACAGTACTACCTCCACATGGATGGAAGAGGAAACTATGAGTTCAAACTCATCACTGCAGAAACGGTGGAGTTTGGCTCTTAGAAGCGTGGACAGCTGCACAAATGACTCCAGATGAGATGCATAGTAATACTGCAGCAGAATCTAGGGTTTTGTTTTTAATCACATTAACATTTCTGTTTGTTTTGACACTAAAGTTCTGTCTTTCATGATTGTATAATTGTATCATTTGTAATTTAAAGTGTTGTCCGATTTACCGGACAGCCACTAATGAGAATAGTGAATGGGCTAATCCTAACGAAATGTGTTCACATCTTCTATGTGAACTAAATCATGTTTTAGATTAAATCATGCTATAGGAATTAGCCTGTATGGTTCTCTGTATAAAATCAAAGCCAGTGAAATGATATTTTCTTGGTTTTTGATCAGGATTCTTGTAATGCTAGTATACTAATGAGGCTTTTTTGACACTCGGAAAATATAATTGTAATAAAATGTTCATCTAATAAGTGGCCTTAGTTCTCACTGTAGTGATGTCAAGGGTGTGGTAAGATGGTTTAATGGACCTGTTCTCGGCGCATGATGCCTTCTATGGTAAGCAGTCATGGGGTACATTGCACTGATTCATTGATTTGCAAGCCAAAAACACCTTGCAATACTTACTGTCTGTAATTGCCTAATGGTAGCCTGAATGCACCTTTTTGTTCCAAGCAAAATGTAATGTTTCACCATGCTGTTGTTTAATGACTAAAATATCTCTGTAGACCTCTTGGATTTTGTACACGATAGACTGTAGAAATCAAGTAAACCAGAACCACAAAAAATCCAGATATGCAATGTACTCATTCGTGCAATTTCATTAAAAAGAATTCTGTATCGGTTATTTTGTGGTTGTGTGCTGTGGGTGTGCACTGGCGGGGTAGCACTATTTGTGATTAACTATGCCTCATCTACAGACACACGGGAAGGTTATATCCGTGTATTAGATATGTGTGAAGGGTTGTTCAGATCATGTGCTCATTTACTCTTTCACCCTGAATAGAAAACTTTTTTTTCTGTTTACTGATAAAAAAAAAAGAGCACATTTATTTATTTATTTATTTATTGCAATCACGTATGTAAATATCTTTTATCTGAAGCAGTAGAATGTTCTGAACTATTTCTGCTTAGGACACATATTTGGGGAACATTTTCTTCTGGAACATTATAGTCTTTGTGAACACAGCAGCACCTTATCAAGTCGCCACCCCACCCTGTTCTTACTAGGTTAAAGGCTGCAACAGGTAGTCTTATTGGCGCTGCTGCAATGGTGTGACCATTAGCTGCTATTCCAGTTTTGTTAATGATTAGTAAGGAAGCCAGTGAAGAACCTCAACTCAGTCGTTCTGTAAGAAAATAACATACTATTTAGTTTTATTACAACGGATTGTCATTATAAAACATTTATATCAACACCAGCATAAACAGCTTGATAATGAATAAATCATATTAAGTATTAAGTTTCCTCAGCTGTTATAGCAGTAACATTCTGTTGTCTAAACATGCCCTGGTTAGGTTGTTGGTAATTTAGGCTATAACAAACGATAGTTTACTATCTCAATATGGCTTGATGTCACATGAATTGCATGACAGATTTTCCCCTTTGATGTCAATACAGGAAGGTCTTAAACCACAAACTACTTCCTCATCTAAGTAGAAATGAAAGCGTTTATAAAATCATGACTCTTTGGTTCTGCTGCTCTGTTTTTCTTTTGTGTTGATCGTGATATTTGACACTGATCTCAACCTCAAACACGCCATGACCTGCCGGGCTGCATTTTTCCTGGTTGTTCTACAGACAGTCTATGGGCCGTGTCATGCTCAGGAACAAAGTATGCAGCTTATCTCTTTTTAAATACTAGATTTGTATAGTTTTATCATTTTACATAATCTGATTTAACTTAATTTCAAATGTGTGATCAAACAGTTTAATTCCTCAGTTTATGTCCGTGTAGCAAGTCTTCATGTCTTTTTGCCTGTTGTGTCTTTTAAGGCTCTCTGCGTTTTGTTGGTATCGGAGACTGGGGTGGCATTCCCTTCTCTCCTTTCTACACAGCTCATGAGCAGGGGATAGCTCAGGAATTGGGTAAAGTTGCTGAAAGTGTGGGCTTGGACTTTGTCTTGAGTTTGGGAGATCACTTTTATTACAATGGAGTCAAGGACATTGATGATATACGCTTCAAGGTCTGTTGTCATCATTTATGACTGGATATACAGTGGAAACGTGTACCATATTGTAACTTTGATTGCGAATTTGGTCTGTTCGATGCAGTTGTAGCTCAGTGATTAAGGTTCTGTGATAATGACTGGAAGGTTGTATGGTCATCCATTTGGCAGATGTTGATGCTTGAGCAAGGCCCCTTTACTCTCAGCTATATGCTTGCATTTAAATTTATTCTGTTGGCAAACCCTTTCATCCAAAGTGAATTACAACTGGGCAGATGAGGGCTAAGGGGCTTCCTCAAGGACCAACAGTGACAGCTTGGTGGTGCTAGGATTTGAAATAACAATCTTCCTATCAGTAGTCCCAAGCCACTGAGCCACCATTGTTTCAGATTTTTTGCTGTAACAATTGTATTCTGTTTTTCATATTTTGAAAGATGTGATCAAAATGGTATGATTTATTTAGAGTTTCTATAGGCAGGACGCCGTTAAATGGTGGTTAATAAACACAGGCATGCTGCTAACAAAAGTATGTTAAACACGCCATCTGGTGGAAGTAGTGTTACATGCAACAATTTAACTATCAAAGTCACTATTTAGTTTTTCCTCATTTGTTCAGCACAGTAGCAAGGCGCGCACTTCCAGAGTCTTGGGTTTGAATTTCAGTCTTTCTGCTTTCAGGCTACATTTGAACGTGTGTTCTCTCATCCAGCTCTGATTGCTGTTCCATGGTATTTGGTGGGAGGAAATCATGATCATCTGGGAAACATGTCCGCTCAGATTGCCTATTCAACCAGATCAGAGAGGTGGTGAGTGAGTGCCAATGATCAAACATTCTCAGAAATGGGATCACAACATGTTACACTCTGTCTGCTTTTCTCAAAAGAGATGCCCCACCAAATTTCTACTTTAATGTGACCGTTGTTCAATCCATAGGCATTTCCCTGAGCTCTATTATGAGCTGCAATTTAAGGTTCCTCACACCAACATCTCCATGACCGTCCTGATGATAGACACGGTGGTTCTGTGTGGGAACACTTATGAAGGAGACCAGCCCAAAGGACCAGAAGACCTAACCCTTGCTGAGCAACAATTTGAATGGATCGAGAAGATACTGCAAAACACAAAGTAAGATTAGTCTGAGGTCTGAGTAAGGCTAGTTCTGAATGACACCAGACACTCAAATTTAACTGAACAAACACAAGTTAAAGCACAGCTCAGGACACATAATCAAGCCAGATTAAGTATCCGAGGGTAAACCGCAGACTGGTGGGAATTGTGCTGATTGGGCTGAAAGAGTTGTTTTTTTTTTAACAAAAATCATATGAATCCTTTAATAGGAATGTGAGGACTTTGAAGCATGTTTTTAGAAGGCCTAATCTGACACACTCCTCTTCATACCCACATTCATACAAGCATACCTGAGGACAAATTGTGACTGAATAGCACAGTGTCCAGACAAGCAACTGTATCTGATTTCCCAAAAATGTTTAGTACTCAACATTACAATCACTCCCAACAAATCCTTAGTCATGCTTGAATAGTTGTGAATGAATACTTTGGAAAAAAGAATCCAAGACTTGAGTAACTCAAAGCAAATCTGGAAGACTTCAACAGTTTGACCTCAGGTGTAAGCTTAACCCTGCTATTATGTTGGGAGGAAAAAAGTTACGTCCATTATGTCAAATGGTCAAAATTACTTCTACAGATTAAATGCACACAAAAACAGAAAATATCAGTTTAAAACGGTAAACCTTTATTATGGCTTGTCCAAGACAAGCCATAAGAAGAAATATTTGTAAGTCGCTTTGGATAAAAGCGTCTGCTAAGTGAATAAATGTAAATGTAAATGTAAATATTTGCATATAAGTTCATGACCCTAAACGAGGAAAGTCAAAAAATTTCAAAGAGAAGAGAAAAAGACAGATGTGGAAATGGGTCAAATTGACCCATAACATAATTAGGGTTAAACATGTTCTGTTACTCTGACCTGATAGTGCCAGATAATTCAAATACCTGTATGACTCAGAACTAGGGGGGGCTTCTTTCTGATCGGTTATTCTTAGGTCTGAATATGTGGTGGTGGCTGGCCACTACCCTGTGTGGTCCATCGGTCACCATGGTCCTACTCTCTGTCTGGTAGAGAAGCTGAGACCACTGCTAAAGAAGTACAACGTCACTTTATATCTGAGTGGTCATGACCATAATTTACAGGTGAACACCTTTTTTAATCACATGTAATTCACATCAAAGTGGAGCACTATTTATAATATCTTTCTTTCATCTTTCATTAGTTTATTAAAGAAGTGGATGGAAGCTCATTTGTTGTCAGTGGGAGCGGGGATGTCCTGAACAACTCCACTCACCACAGGAAGAGCTTCCCATCATCTTGGCAACTGTTTTCTAGTCCAGTGAATCACACTTTAGGTGGTTTTGTATACTTTGAGGTGACCAAGAGCAAGATGTCAGTTAGTTACCTGCAGTTAGATGGGAAGTGTGTGTATCAGACCTCTTTTCTTAAACGCACCATATGACAGACTAAAGTAAGATTAATAATGAAGTTGCTCTGAATGAACTGAGTTTATTTTATTTTAACTAGCCTCAATGCACATGATCTAATAATATATTGCAACGGTCTGTTTTCTCACTTTATTTTCTATCCACATTTTTCCTGTCACATCATTGTGAGACACCTTCATGTTTTTTGACATTCATCACCGTGATGTCCACAGTGAAAGAATAATGATGAAATTGATCACTGGTCAGAATCTCAGTGTCTGTATGCTGGATTGTATAGCTGAAACAGTAAAAAGAACAACAAACACAGATCTACATGAATTTAAGAGAATTTATTTGAAGTTTTGTACCTTTTTCCATACAATTCACATTTCTATAAACTTGTGGCTGTTTTGTGTCCATGGATATTTTCTCCAGGTGTCTATACATGTATGTATGTAATGTAGTGCTCTCCATTTTTAAAAATGTATGTTAAGTGTTTCATCTATTAAATCAGCAAATTGCAAAACAATAAATATGATTTTACTAGTTACTAATATACATATATCTTTTATAAAACTAGAAAAATAAAATATCTATCATAAAATAGCACTGTTGTTACAAAAAGGTAGTGTTTATGAAACATAAAAAACAGTAGATAATCCCAGTGTTGAACGTACTAATGGAAAAAATAGCCAGAACGTCTGCAGGTATCTGTTAGATAGTAAATCCTATGTGCAATGTCTACCTTGCTTAGTTTCACAGAAACTAAATGAATTCGTGTTTTACACTGTAATGTTGCAACAAGGATGCTTTCAAAGGGTGAGTCCAGTTTTGTACCATTTGCTCCCATGAGTGTAAGTTTCTGTGTTCAGAGAAGTTATCACACACTCTTTAAAGGTACTCCCTCTTTTCCTCTATTCTTTGCTTCCTGTTGTCGTTTGCAGCAAATAATTATGATACCAATCACCGCTGATGATATGACAATGATGGTCAGGATACCCCCAGCAATCACTGCAGTGCTATAATCTAAAAGAAAAGAAATGAAGAGGATTATTTGTCATATATATAACAGCAGAGTGAATTTCTTTTCTTCGCATATCCCAGTTTGTTAGAAAGTTGGTGCCAGAGTGCAGGGTCGGCCATGATACAGTGCCCCTGGAGCAGAGAGGGTTAAGGGCATTGCTCAAGGGCCCAACAGTGGAAGCTTTCTTATCAGTAACCCAGAGCCTTAACAGTTGAGACACCAATTGTGGGTGGCTGTGGCTCAGGTGATAAATCGGGTTGTCCAGTAATTGTAGTTTTCTTTTCTTTTTTAAAAGTGCAGACCATTGACCACCTACCATTACCACTGTACCCTGTAGAGGCTACTGATAATAACATACATATACTGTATTTTCCGCTCTATAAGGCGCACCTAAAACCCTTAAATTCTCAAAAATCTGCCATGTGCCTAATAATCCGATGCGCCTTATGCGTGGACTGAGTTCCAAAATCCATAAAAATGTGCGACTTTGGTAAACGCTCCGCTTGATTGACTGTCGGACCATTTCCCGCTAACACAGGGACGTAATATGTACACTACGCACGCTGGCAGCGATAAACCAATCAAAGAACATTACGTAATACGTACAGTACGTATGCTTACCCCCGCCACGCCTCCGGTAGGTATACTACCGGTATGCTGCAAAACATCATTTGTTGAATAAAGTTGAACTTAACTCACTGTTTTGCTTCCGTTACCTTTTTTTTTATAGACCGTTGTCACGAAGTTGGAGGCATTAAGTAAGTGCAGGAGAACAGTCTTTATTTAAGAACAAAACAAACATAAACAACCACCGCTTGGCATCCCCGGCTAAGGCTAACCATACTGGCTTCGGCTAAGGCTAACCATACTGGCTTCATTCAGCAAGCACTCAGACATACCTTCAAACAAAGAACAATAACGCGTAATGTGCTCTTAGCCCCGAGGGGTTTAAGTAAGTGCAGGAGAACCGTCTTTATTTAAGAACAAAACAAACATAAACAAGCACCGCTTAGCATCCCCGGCTAAGGATAACCATACTGGCTTCGTCTAAGCATACTGGCTTCATTCAGCAAGCACACAGACAGACCTTCAAACAAAGAACAATAACGCGCAATGTGCTCTTAGCCCCGAGGGGTTTAAATACCCAACATAATCAAACCAAACATGACACAGCTGGGATATCATCACCGAATCCAATCGAATCCAAAACAATTTGTCACATTGTCTAGATTTGTCTAGAGTTAATTCATGCTGGGGTGCCATCTGCTGGCCGAGGTGTAACAACCTTATGTTTTAGCATGCACCTTATAACAGGGTGCGCCTTATGTATTGGTCAAGTACAGAAATAGACCCCGTAATTGAGACTGTGCCTTATAATCTAGTGCGCCTTATGGTGCAGAAAATATGGTAAATGTATTTTTGTACAAAAAAATTTTTAAATCTTGGATTGGTTTGGCTGTCTACCTGACAGACCACCAGCAATCCTATTCAACATACAGTTGCAATCAAAATGATTCAACCCCCATTGCAAATCAGGTTTAGTGTTGAAATTGACACATTTTCAGCTGTTTGCAATGAACAAATCAAACTAAAGCAATTTACATAGTTCAACACAATGAATGCTTCAAGTGGTTTCCCCAAATTCAACTGAAAATGCAGCAGTACTAATGATTTCTCCAGTTTCAAAATTATTCAACCCCTGGCAAACATCTTTAGTACTTAGTAGAGCACACTTTTGCTGTTATGACCTGCTGCAAACGCAATGCATAGCTTCTGGCAGCGTTCCTGAGGAATCTTGGCCCATTCCTCATAAACAATGGCCAGTATAGTAATACTCTTGGGTTTGCGTGCTGCAACCGCCTTCTTCAAATCTCACCAGAGATTTTCTATGGGGTTCAAGTCATGTGACTTTGATGACCCTGTAGAATCTTCCAGGACTTCTTCTGAAACCAAGCCTTGGTGGAATTTGAGATATGCTTGGGATCATTGTTCTGATGGAAGGTCCTATGATGCCCAAGCTTCCTCACAGACGGCATGGCGTTTTCTCCTAGGATTTCCAGATCCTTCAATGAATCCATCTTGCCTTCCACACACTGCAGGTTTCCAGTGCCAGAGAATGCAAAGCAGCCCCAGAGCATCACTGAGCCACTACCATGCATGACTGTGGACTGCGTGTTCTTTCTTCATTTTTTTTCCTCCAGACATACCACTGATCCATCGTGCAGAAAACATCCAGTTTTGTTTCATCACTCCACAGAACAGAATCCCAAAACTTCTGTGGCTTATTTATATGATTTTGAGCCAACTTTTCTTGTGCTTTTGGGTCAGTAGTGGTGTATTTCTTGGAGTTCTGGCATTGAAACATTCTGCATTTAGTAAGCGCCTTTCTGTGCTAACTGAAACCTCAGTGTCTGTTGCCACCAAGTCTTGCTGTCAAGTTTTGCAGTCACTCAAGGGTTTTTCACATCCTGCCTTCTCAGAAATCTGGTTGCAGCCATTGATAGTGTCCTTTTTCTGCCTTGTCCAGATAGTGTACACTCAACAAATCCCTAGCTTGTTCCAGCTCAAGCACACCTGATGTAACTAATGAAGCTCTTGATTAGTTGCATCAGGTGTGCTTGAGACAACACTTGTTTTGCATACTTGTGCTGTTGGGAGGGATTCTATTCAGGGGGTTGAATAATTTTGAAACTGGAGAAATCATTATAAGTTGCAATTTCAGTTAAATTTGGGGAAACCACTTGAAGCAGTCGTTGTGTTGAACTATTTCAACTGATTTTGTTCGATTTGGTCATTGCCAACGGCTGAAAGTCTGTAAATTTTGACAATAAACCGGATTTGCAATGGGGGGTTGGATAATTTTTATTGCAACTGTATGCTGTGCTGATTAGATCAATATTGTTGTTGCTTAGGTTAATGCCGGCATTTTAAAGTTACCCCTCCCATTCTCTTATAAATTATAAAAAATAAATTAAATAAAAATAGTTATTATTATTATTATTTGTATTATTATTATTCATATAAAAAAAAATTCCACAAACAGAGCATACGACTTATGCTCAGCTTATGCGAGCCTTTAAAAAATGTGATGGATACATTCTGAGAAATATTTCTTTGCTACAATAGTGTAATGAAAATATCTTCAACTCTGTGAAAAGGTTTACATTACAAGATGCATGTTAACTGCCACCAAATATTTAGAGACTGACATATTGTATCACTGTTAACAGCTTACCTTTAAAAATAGACATGTCCCCTGCTGGAGAGCACTGCACCTGACTAGGCTCTCCAAACCGTTTGTTAGTGGTCCTGGAGGGAATGACGACTTGCACAGTGAAGCAGTAACTCTCTCCTCTGTCCAGATCAGTCACCTCTATCTGACTGCTCGTACTTATCTTCTCTTTCTGAGCGGAAAAACACATTGCATTTTTTATGCACTATAAATGTATATCTTATTTTAATTTTAATCTACAGACGTAGCAGATAGCACTTTCTGGCTCATTTTCAAATTACATTGCAATAGCTAAACAGATAAAGGTCAACATAGGTTCATATATTAGATTCCAACACGACTGCAAGTTTGACACAGACCAGGCAAAAATAACCAAGTTCCAGAAGTTTAATAAAACTATTTCCCATGTTAAATATGCAGCTTGCAAACAGATATGAGAATACAGCAAATCTTTCTTTCCTCTTATCAGTCAAAAACCACACCCAGTGTAAAAAAAGCCCTCTTATAAATACAGAAAATGCTCCCTCCAACAACAATTCAAACATGTTCTGCATAGATATATGTATGCAATCTTATTGATTTGTTGCAGCATTTGAACGTGTATTATAAAGCAAATTACCCTGTGTTAAGCTAAGTTAATTATATGAACTACCCTATCACTATGTTATAGTTATAAAGAGGGTTTTACTTTAACTGATGTGTATATTACAGCACTTATGGAGTCATAACTGGTCCAGTTTTAACAGCAATTGTCCATAAGAATCTGCTGACAATTTAACAATGTGGCATACATTTAGTATGTAAGTTTGAAATAAACTCATATGTGTGAAAGAGTTGCTTCACTGCTCTTGCACACCACATGTACATTAACAGACATCAGAAATTCAAACAGTACAGTTTTGTATAATGATAACTAGGGGCAGCTTTAAAGACACAGCATACACTTATACACATGGGTTACTGTATTTACAGGGATCTAAGGTATAATAGTCATCCCTTACCTTTCCAGAACTCTTGGCTTTATTGTAATTGATTTTGTAGTGCAAATCATTTTTAAAGATATCCTGAATTGTTCGCGTCTGTTTCTGTGCATCAAGGACTGCTGTTGGAATATCTTCTACGTAGAGGGTTGTCTTCCGTTCGTCCTTGCTTACCTCAATCTTAAATTTAGGACTGCCGATGAGGGCTAGACAAAAATAGGCCACAAATGAGAATTCATCAATGGCCCTTTTTCACTAAAATCAACATAAACTATATTGAATGAAGCACAGATTTTACATAAACTTACTGTCTTTATAGGGGCAGAACTGATCAGATGCTGTGCGGGGGAACTCAATGAGATCAGAGGTCATGTTACGCAAAGGTTCTGACAGGACATCTGCTCCGTACTTGCTTTTCAGATCTGTGAGTTCAGCTGTGAGATCGCATTCAGTTTCACTCATCTGAATGCAATGAGGGGTCCTTTGATTGTCCTCACCAAGTCTGGAAGCATTGAGCCAAGTTATAAAGCCATCACACAAAAGCTTTCAAGTAACTGAAGCACGTTGAAACATGCAAAGGGTGTGGATTTTTGCAATACCTATACACCAAGCACTAATGCTAAAACACTGATCAAAAGTGCTAACAGTATGTATGAAGCTTTTTTTTCACTCTCAGCTTGTAGGGTGCTAATTACCCTTTTAATTAAGGTCTCAGTTATTATTTAGTTATTCGTTATAAATCATATTATTCAGTAACTACTATGCACAATGCAGAAACTACAGTAAAACCTATAGGAAGGGAAACTGATTAAAAGACTGGAAAGATCTCACTGATTCTTGGAAGTTTGTGGGGTGAAATTAACACATAAAGCAATAGTAGCATAAAATTATATTGAAAACATGTATAGAAGGTCCCTCTTAAAAAGACTATTTATTTAGCAGTAACAGGTTTGCCTGTCCCCAGTAAGCACAAAGGCTTTACAAAGACATGAAAATGGCACCTTTGACACTGTTAATGATATGACTGCATTTCTGCCAGAATAAAAGGGTTTCAAAACTCAATCTTAAATAATTCATCTTGGCTAGCTACCTTATCCTGGTCAGGATTTTGGTGGATCTGGGGCCATCCCAGGAACACTAGGCATAATTTTGGGACCACCCTGAATGAGAAGCCAGTCCATCACAGGACACCATTCATGCACTTTGTCTAGGGGCAATTAAGCACAGCCAGTCCACCTTGCATGTGGGGTTAAAACCCTGTAAACATGAGGAGAACATGCACAGCAATCCCACACAGAGTGTAACCTGAGCTCAGGATCAAATGGGGACCCTGGAGCTGAGACGCAACAATACAACCAGCTGCACAACCAATGCCTTAATTCATTAGTTCATCATCTTAATATTAATTTGTAATACAAACAAGCCGTCAAAATAAAAAATAAAACAAAGAAGTGTCCAAAAAGTCTCCATATATAGAGGAAATCAAATCTTTTAAAAATGTTTTCCTAAATTGTTCATACGTAAATTGTCAATACGTAATATTATGTTTAGGTTTTTTCTCAAATAGAATTTGAGAACGCCTTTGAGGATAGAAAAAAAAAAACGTATCGAAATCATCCTCATGACTGGATCGAGAAGCTGCTGCAAGCTTGTGATGGATTTTAACAGGAAACATTGCAAGCACATCACAGACGACCATCGAAAATGATTAACAAATCCAAATAGACTGGAAGTGTTGCGGACGAACCGAGAAGCGGACGTCCACGCTGGAATATGTAGTCCCCTAGGTATGGATTCTTGTGGGACGCCCTGTATTTAAGGACCAAAACAAAGTGCACCAGGACCAACTTCCAGTGAATAAACTACTATCAGTGTTTTTAAATGGGCCAATTTAATTCAAGAGCAATCCAGTAATGAATATCTATATGCTTACTCGGTCCTTAAAAATTAATAAGGTCCATTTAATAAAGTTATTTATTCTGACCTTCAGTCATATACATGAATGTATTGATAAAAGTGACATGATCTACAGGATATGTTAGACATACACACACAGTCACAATATGTAGAATAGTTTTTATATATAAATAAATCAGTAGGTAGGCAGCTCCTAAAACTTGTAGTGTGTGGCTTTCTTACTTTGAGAATTCCACAGTGTAGGAATAGTCCGTCGGTTTCGGGCTCCACGATAATAACGTCTTGAAATTGAAAGAAAGCCAAGTGACGTTCTGAGCCTTAGGGAAAGAGCCTGAAAACACAAACAACAATGATTCTAAACAAAACCGGACATCTACGAAATATTCAGTAATGATATGAATTCATAGAGAGAACGAAACAGCCGTACTGTCCATGTATAAATGTAGCCCATCTCACTGGAGCTCACCTGAAACGGAAACGCTCAGAAAGCAGAGCAGAAACACACTCGCAAAGCTCCAGGGTTTCTCCGGTCGCGTGCTCTTCATTGTAGTCCAGCAAGGTAAAGGTTATAATAATGCTACTGTAAATCAAGTCAAACTGCCGTAAACAGATGAAACTCCTGTCGTGGGATTCACACCGTTTATACATGCGGTCAGTAATAAATGCGCTAGTCACTTTTGCTGGATATAAATCCGGGTGTGAAGCTCTGTCATAGGCTGCAATAAAGCACGTACATGTTGACCATATAAGGACATCCGCGTTCAGCACTGTCAGAATTCTTCAAGGGATTTTCCATATAACTAGCGACTAAGACCCAATGATTAATAATACTCTACATGATTAGCACGTTCGCCTCACACCTCCAGGGTCCAGGGTTCGAGTCCCGCCGGGGCCATGTGTGTGCGGAGTTTGCATGTTCTCCCCGTGCGTCGG
>JAFFST010054986.1:6231-17432 GCA_022414735.1 Noturus placidus | reverse complement strand
AGCACTATATATACACAACCCCAGTGTTCGTTAACAAAACCAGGCACAGGTGTCAGAGTCCATGTGACCTGCAGTGGCTTCTGGGAGATGGAGTCCACGGGCACACTGAGGATGGTCACTACTGGAGTTCGGCCACCAGAGGCCGCCAGATCCAGCCATGGTACGGCTGGCCAACAGGAGGAATCGTGACAACAACCCGCTCTACCGACTGAGCCACAGCCGCGGTACTGTTTTCAGCCTTGTGCAGTAAGCTAGCCAGTGACTTAGGCTTTATGTATAACAGGAAAAATGTAACTTTTTATAATGATTCTTATTTATTGGAGACCGAACATTCTATGAATATTTTGCATTCACCACAATTAAGCCTATTAAATATAAAATAAAATAAAAACATTGAGACATTGAATGACCCAAATGTACAAAAAGAAAACAGTGCAGATGTATGTCCGTAATATGTCCATTATTATAAAGAAGCATTTAAGGTTTTTTCCCCCTCAACCGGTGAGAGATTAAAACAACATCACTCAGCCTTATACAGTACATTGTTATTTTCAAAAGTTTTTCAGAAACTCTGTAGGGAAGAAATGTCCGTACCCAGCTGTGTCCATTCACATGTGGTTCCAATTTGGAATTTGTGGACTCAGGGGACTTTTTCTTATCACACCATTTGTAACAGTATCCAAGTTCTTGTAGGGTATTGAGGAATGGCTATTTAAAAAAAAGAAAAAAAAAACTTTCCCATACCCAAGTTATCTCTTTTAAAGATATCATAAATAAATGAAGGATTATGTGTTATACAACAGAAAATTAAATAGAATGCTATCTAAACACTGAAAGAATGAAACAAAAAGGCATATTTGGGTGTTAGGCTTTGTATGTCCACATCCATATGACACATTTTGAGCAATGGCAGATAGAATTGCACTTTTTTATTTTTGATACTTCCTTCGCTCTTCTGGAATACACCATTAAATTAAGTTTTAAAGCTCAGGAATTTAGTCTTCAGCCTCCTCTCACTAGAATGTTTACCTACAAAGTCAACTGCTTGTTCAAGCACTATTTTGTGCAGGAGTATTAGCTAGTCATTTACGCCCTAAAGGAGTAAACCGCTCTGGGATGACAATTCATTTATTGCTCAATGCCCCACCTTCAGCAACTTCTCCCTCTATTAAGACTGATACATATAGTATGAGTTACATTAAGTAAATGAAACAGATACATTTAATAATATCTCATATGATCATATGTCTAGAAACTTTATTTGACAATATATTATGTTAACAGAGATGCACTGACATGCATAGGAGTTTCTCTGGTGCAATTGCCTTGAACATCTAGTATGCAACATAAGTGTCACAAAGTAAGATACACACATTGAACAGTGCCACACATGAACATAAAAAATACAAAGACAGATCAGACTTTACAAGACGCATTGAAAATACACATATACATATAAGGTGCATAATTTGAATTGTTATCATGCTGGGTACAGTACATTCCTCTGAGGTAGATTATTGTTTTATTGTATTTGTTTGTTCAGTGCAGGACATCATTATTGTATGAGTTTTTGTTGTCCAGATACAGTATATTGATATTGATGTGTCTAGTAAATATAGTATTAATAAATAGTAGATGATAAACTGCATGTATTGAGTAACCATGAGTCCAGAACCCAGAAAAACCTAAAGTTTTGGTTGCTAATTTTGATAGCACACAGGAAGAAGCTTTCTTGGTGTATATAGTAGCGCCGGTCTGACAGTGGCTTCTGAAAAAGTTGGTTTCCTGTATGTGTGGGGTCATGGTCTGACTCTCTGGCAGTGACTAGTTTATTGATGGGTGTGAGAAGGTATCCTATGATCTTCTTAGCAGTATGCATTACTCGTAATATTTTATTGGACTGAGAAGGAGATGAGGGCAACCACACAGTAATGAAGGAAAACGGAACCAATTGGGGATAAGATTGAGTTTCACTGAGTATCCTCAACTGCCAGAAATAATATCCTTTGGTGTGCCTTGACCGTGCATGTGATGTTCTCCTCCTACTTGAGGCTGTTCTTAAGACCCTAATTTCTTCATCTGTGGATTAATAAATATTATCTTATCTTAATCGAATCCAGAAATCCAAAAGAATCAGCAATGAGCACCAATCATCATGTAAAGCGCCACACAAAAAAATGACATGAAATATTTGGATAATGACAAAGTTATTGTTATTTAACTTTGACCAGGAGTTGAAAATAAAGAATTAATTAAATAATGAGTGAATTCAGCTTTATTGTGAGGGTATTTACATCCATATTTACATCCATATAGATAGTGTGTAAAAATTACAATACTGTATATTAGTAGTCCCCCCCCCCCCCCTTTTTAAGGGACCATGTAATTAGACAATAGTTCAGCTATCCCAAGTATGTGTTATTCCCTCATTATTTCACTTACAATAATCAGATAAAAGATCTAGATCAAGGTCAAGTGTGACATTTGCATTTGGAATCTGATATGAAGTCCTTAATTTAATAACAGCTAAAATAAAAATAACTGTGTTAATGTCCAAATGTTTATATTTTTTGTTTATGTACAGATTATAAATGCAATTTTTTGTAGACAAGTACTTAAGAACTGCTGTTATAATAATAAAACTATTCTCAAACTGCACATTCTTTCAAAACACTTAGTGTTGTTTATCGTCATAGTATAAAACTGTAGAAAAGTAACTATCTTGTGTAATTCAGAAAGAAATAGGTTCTTTTTTAGTCTGGTTCCTCTTAAGATTTCTTAATCATGTCACGGCAGGGAGTTTTCTTCAAAACTGTTACCTCTGGCTTGCTCATTAAGGATATACACCTACATCCGGATTCCTGTAAAGCTGCTTTGTGACAATGTGTATTGTTAAAAGTGAGTTACAAATAAAACTGTGTACAGCATGCAAGATGCATCTATACAAAGCTAAAAAAGGGAGTGTGTGCATGTAGCAATGGTTTATAAATGTTATACTGTGTTACATTACATACTGTAAGGAAATCATAATAGAAGTCATAATCCTAAAAGTGGACCTATGCACACTATATTGTATGAGAAATAGTGTATAAAGTGAACATGAACTGGCAAGGGAAACATCCCTTCTGACTACACTTTTCAACTTGTAAAGGCATGCAGTCCAGAGATACTCTTACCCTGGTTGAATTTTGTTATGGAGGCTTGAAGTGAATTGGACTGCTTTGATTGCAAAAGCCATATCTGATAAAGCTGTCTAAAGAGTACAGACATGACCCTTGTACTATACAAAACAAAACTCAAAACAATATGTAACACCTGAGCATGCTTTTACAGGCAACATTCGTACTCAGGAATTCAAACCAACACGAATGTCCTTATCATAACAGTCCCTAACGTTTTGTGTGTTAAAGCGTCTACACTGCAGAAGTAATGGATAGATCAAGTCAGGACAAACACACTCATAGTTTTAACCTGCCTTCTGGCTCTTTTTGCTCAGATGTTATACAACCCATATATAGTTCTTGTCCTTAGATTGCTGCTGTTGTGTCTGTAATCAGTCTACCTTGTAAAGAACACCTCTATAAATCTCATTCATCTTTTGCTCTTATATGGACACATGAAGTACATGGGCTAAAGTGAGCGAAAAGACACTTTATGAGTGAATCAAGACAACTGCTAATCACTCATTTAATCCGCTAATTTCCTGGAGACTATGAGTAGGTCCAGACACATATTACATACTTTCCTATTAGTTGTTACTATCAGTGTAATTACTAAGTAAAATACTACACGATGGAACATAATATTAATCATCATCATAAATTGGGATTTTAAGGGATTAATGGACAAAAGAAGGCCACATTTTCCTCTAATACTAACAACATATTTGTAAGATGTATTATGTGTTTATATGGTTACATGCTTGCTTTAAACTCTGTGATTGGTCTCATGATTGTTTTGTTAATCCGTCTTAGAGATTTCTGATTGCTACCTCAGGTCAGGAAGAACTCACTCACAAGTTTTAATCTGCCTTCTGACTTTTTTGTTTTCTGTAGAAATTGAGGCACTTCTATGAATTCACTTTGCTTTTATATGGACATTGCATTTGCTAAGCAATAGTATATGGAAAAGCTTTTATAATATTGATTTGTTTTTGGAATTAGTAGAGAAAAAGACTTTCTGTAGTGACTTTCTAGTCTGTATTATGCCTTTGAAAGTGAAAATTTTTTAGGAAATCTGTACATATGACGCATTTCTGGATTGTGATATCTGATGCTGAAATTACTACCATTTGCTGTTTCAACTGTAAGTTGGCTGGCAGAAGCTCTGATGCGACTGTGTGTGTGTGTTTTTTTAAAGGTTGCATTAATGTTTTCATTCACTTGCCTGGTGTAGCTCAAATACAGAATGTTCATCTATTTTTAAATAGTCTTTAGGTTCTACTTCCTTTCATCCAGGACCACAAGGGTGGTTTCCTTCTGAACTTAGTGAAGTTTTCCTGTTTGCTTGATTGCTTGTCTTCTCATTTTGACCTATGGTAACCCCAGGTGTACTGCCGATAAAAGGGCCACACTTGTCCTCTATTCCATTCTTATCTTCTCGAAGCAATTCAGTGATGCTGTGTGTAGCACTCTATTCCTTTGATTTTTGCTTATTGTGTTATGTTTAAATCTGCAATATTAGATTGACTATGTTGATGAATAAAACAGTGGTGTACTGTTTAAGTTGTCATGTTGATGTGAGGGTCCTGCAGGTTCAGAATAACTCATCTTAAAACAGTCCATAAATTTATGGGTTGTGTGAATTATTGAAACTTTGTCAATTTTCACAAACTCTTGTGTATATTATCCTCAGTAGGGTCCAGTAAGAATACCTTGAGTCATTCTGATAACCCATAGGAAGTAGTATTAATATTTACGTGATCCTAAGTCTCAGTACAAAATATACTATTTGCACTATTTATAAGTTTTGTCTGTTGTTGTCTGGTGAGGTCTACCATCAGGAGATGTTATAAACCCTTGTGACAACTTTGATACATAGCCTCCACTAATTCAGAAGGAAAGTGCCCTGGCGGTGTAGAATGAAAGGACGTAGAATTGAGGTCACGTCTGTAACTAGGGTTCAAGGACTGAGTGGAGGAACAGCAGGACACCTGTCTCTCATGGGTTGACGTGACTGACCAGAGGTTAAGTGTGACCATTGAGTGATTGTGGTTAGTTGTTGAATGCCCAAATAATCATGTGCTTACATGACAAAGTATTTATCTATAGCATAGATTTGAAAATTTGATAAGAGGTTGTGTGTTTCTTTGCGCAACGATGTTTGTAGGAAACTATTGTGTCACTTTGTAGAGTCTGTATAATGAGAACCTATTCATGGTATCAGTTGCAGTTCCCTGTCATAAAGCCACAATACTATGAGTTTGTCTATTTCTGTTGAAATTAGGGGAATGCACATTCAAAAAGTTAATATTTAGCAAGAATAATGATTTAGAGATTTTTAGATGACATATTTTGACCTTAATAGTTTTCACTACTGTTAAAGAAAAACTGGAAACAATCTGTACAAAAAAGGTGCAGAAAAAAAATCCAGGATTAGTATGAAAAACAAGAACGAGACAACAACCCCCATATAAAGTTTGTCTGTTTTTTTTTAAGAGCAGATGCTGAGGCAGAGAGTGCCCTTTGATCTGATCTCCACCATTTGGGAAAACAAATGCTAAGCTAACTCCAGCTTAGTGGTTGGAATTAAACGGCCTCCTGGGACATTCTTTATAAGTCCTATGGACAACCATTCATACCATTCCACTCTGGCTGAATAACAGCCTTTTAAGAATTCTAATAATATTAAATGATAATTCTAAAGCAACAGTATCGGTACTGCTTTATTCTCAGAAACCCAACCCAACATTTGTTAACTGAAGTATTGATCATATGAGCAGCGTGTGACTGGATACTCATTGCAGATGGTGACAGGATGGTTGACTCATTGTTGTGGAATGTCAAATAAGCCTGTATGTGTTATAAGGTTATATTAGCCCTTCAAAAGCTGCACTTAGAGAACCTTCTCTCCAGAGAGCTCTTTGTTTTTCAAAATTTTCCCTACAAATCTTCAGCAGACATGTATTTAAGATCATTATTAGTTAAATTACTTTTCCCGGAGACTTTAAATGGACTCTGTATTACACTTCCTTTCCTCCAAATGTTTCTGAATGTGATTTCAGCTGGTGGAGACCATTTTTTACTTCATGCTCGAAAAATGATTAAAGACATAGTGTTTGTTGTCAAATGACTACTAATGACCTAACATTCCACACATGCCATGCCATTTATCCTACAAAGGAGACCAAATATAGCCACCTAGAGACCCTTTCTCACATTGAAATAATTCTCAGAGTTTAGCCAGTTTATTTTCTCACACCATATGAAACAGCAGCTTTAAAACCACTTGAGCTTGTTTCTGCAGAACAAGTATGTAGACATGCAGAATATTTATCCTTTAGCAATCCCAGGATCAGGAAGTTGCCTCAGGGGAAAGATGAACTCATTAAATGAGTGTCTTTTGTCACATAGTGACAATATCACAGCTGGCAATGCACAAAACTGTGGACAATACAGAGTGGCCTTTATCAGCTGGTATGATGAGAGGCTGGCATGGCCAGAGCATTCCACGGGCTCAGATGATGAGAAGAAACTTTGCTGGGAGACACAGAGCCAAATGCTCTAAACCTTATTTATCAAAGCTTTACTTAACCAAGGATATTTTGAGCATGCAGTCAGCATATTTGTTTAAAAGAACTATGTATAAAAACACTCATTGTGTATAAAAGTTTAAGGTTTGCTTTTTTTCCCCTAAGGAATTCTACGAAAGCAGAAGTCATCCTGTATGAGTGAAAGCATTTTGATATTTGATGTCTTAATTAATGTTGTATCTATGTAGTTAAATAAGAGACTGAAATTATTTTCATGAGAAGGTCTGGCCCAGGAGTCAATCTCATTTCGCATTATCTTCTACACATCACCAAAACAAGTCAAATTGGTTCGGTTTTTAAAATACACAATATAGTTTCCTCTGGAATAATTTCATAATCTGTCCTAATATTTTTCTCATCCAAACCTGTTGAATTTCACTGCCCAGTTGATCAAGGAATTAAGAAAAATGAGTCGCATATACCAACATATAATAAGAAACATGATGTGATGCATCAGTGTCCTTGTTACCTCACAGATTTATAATCATAGAAACATGTGTGCCATCAACTAGAAGAATTGCATTTGACGTACCTCTGCCCACAATCTCTTCCAGCTCTCACACACTACTGAGCTCATAGACTTGGTAAGTGCCTGCGTCATGAGTCTCTCATATTACAGACATTCCTAAATGTCGACATGACATGAGATTTTTCCTATATTTTAGAAGAATACTGCTGGAGTAATGGCTTATTCTATTCATTCCTTATTGGTAATAATTAACTATAATAAAAGTGTGACTACTCTGTCAGTAGAAACCTGTGTATTACACATACAAAGGGTGAGTGTACACAAACCGTACCTTGTTCCAGAAGGGTACTGCTCACCTCTTATATGCATTTTATGATCATGTTTTATGTAAGTATGTGTGTAAGGTGGCGATGTTTGTGTTTCAGATTAACTAAAGTCCCAGAATGGCAGGTGAACACTGGCGGCATATATTTGCCAAGTTTCAGTGACAATAAAGGCTTTGTGTCCACAGAGCAGAAATAACAAGGATACACAAGTCTCTCTTCATACAGAATATTGTCACAAAACTGGCTCTGCCACATAGCTGTACTTTGCACTTCCAGCAAATGTTTCAACTTTGTAATCAAGAAAAATATTACAAATTTGATTAATTGTTTGTGTAAATTTTGACCAAATTGCACAATGCACTGTGACGAATAAGGTGAAACACAGTAAATGATGAAGAATGTGTAACTTATTTAATTTAAATGTCCTCTTACATGCAAAAAGAAGCACTGTCAAACGAAGAAATAAAAGCAGCTGACATGAGCTTGATACGCAGACAAGTGGAAGCCTGTATAAAGTCTAAAGAAAATGTATGGAACTGTAGGCAAAAACTAGCTGGGAATATCAACACGACATAACGTTCACATGATTATGAAAATTCCAGCATGATTAGATGCCCAGAATAATGACAAACATCATTAAACGGGATGCATTTATTTGACTCTCGTTGCCATTCCTCTGCAATACAGGAAATAATGATTAACAATGTTTATATAGCCACTAAAACACTTAGAGACACAGTGAGACTAAGCTCTGATATTTTTCAGAGCTTGTGAATGCAGTTTCCTTCTGAACTAGCGGAACTAGTATAAATACTTCTGAACTTATATTTTTTATATAAAGTTCAGAGTATTAATATTGAGGTTAGGTTTAGGGGCATGGCTATATTTATCAGGGTTTTTTTTAAATGACTTCATATAGTATTCATATAGTATGACATTAAACCCAAACACAGGACCCTCACTTGTTTGAATTTGTTAGGATCAGATCTAGGTTAAAAATGGGATTTGAACCGCTTTCATATGTGCATATCTAATATGTGGCCATGCAACTGTAATAAAAATAGTCAGATCAGAATTCATGTGTTTCTTTGTTTGTTTGTTTGTTTTTTGTGCCATGTAGATGCAAATCATCTTTATAATGAAAATTCAGATTGTCATTATTGTGATAATGGTTTTATAAATATGACATTTTCAGTTTAGTAACTTTAGATTGATTTTTTAAATGTGCAAATGTCAGATATTGGAGGTGTAAAGATATTCTTTACTTAAAAGCACCCTCACCAACAGTTTGCATTCAAATTACATGCTTTATTGCTTAGGTTTGATTTGTTTGTTTGATTATTCTGTTTAGATCTAATCTATGATAAATCATTCTGGCTCACATTAGTGTGTGTATGGATCCTTATATTAAAAATATGAAAAAAAAAAAAAAAAAAAAAAACCTAAGCAATAAAACATGTAATTTGAATGCAAACTGTTTGTGAGAGTACATTTAGGAAAGGAACAGCTCTACAAAGAACACTAAGATATATGGAATGAGAATTTGGCCTTCTTGCACTCAGGATGACTTTTTTTTTTCCTCTCTGACCTTTGTTCTTTCTCCTCGCCAAGCAGTCTGCCTCCTTGTGATAATCCTGTGTATAGTCTTCCGTCTGGAATAAATGAGAAGTCTCATGCCCCGCACATGACCCTGCAAAGTCTGTGGGACAAAAGTGCCAGAGATCTGACTGAAAAGTTTTGAATAAAATGAATAAAATAGGCCAAAATGACATATTCACTGTTGTCCAACTTAATGGCAGCTTAAATCAGAAAACATACAGAAATAATACTCTGATTTCTTCTCCACATTCAAACATGTACCTTACAGTATCTCACAAAAGTGAGTGCACCCCTCACATTTTTTTTTAAATATTTGATGATGTCTTTTCATGTGACAACACTGAAGAAATGACACTTTGCTACAATGTAAAGTAGTGAGTGTACAGCTTGTGTAAAAGTGTCAATTTGCTGTCCTCTCAAAATAACTCAACACATAGTCATTAATTTCTAAACCACTGGCAACAAATGCTTCTGTGAGATACTGTCGTGTAGACTTTGGAAAAAGGGTTATGAGAGGTGAGGCATATGATAAGATGGCCAGAGTTCCCAAATACATACAAATGGCTCTGCTGTACTGTAGTAGAAAATCTTCTGGCATGTTTTGTATCCATTTGCCCCCTTAGAGGGAAGAGTCACTGTTAATCAGGATAAATCATTCTGCTTTATCCTGTGATGAAACATTTCTATCTTAATCCAAAGGCCACAAGGGCTCACTGTCTGGTTTAATGAGGATGAAAGTAATGTAAATCATACACTATGGCACATGTGTCAAACTCAAGGCCAAATGTGGCCCGCGAAACGCTCTGGGTTCTCCATTGACTCCAATGTAAACCCGTCCGCGGCTGTAAGAGACGCTCAGAGCAGACGCTCCAGCCGCTCATTCACTCCATTAATAACCCGAACACGGTGATATATGACGCTGGGAGCATCAACCAATCAAATCAATAAATAATAACAAATCAATCTGATTGGCAGAGGGTCATCGGTTCTCCAATCAGATTGAAGCTCACAGCAAATTAGACGCCTAGGGGCGTGACAAATCGTCGGTTGTCAAGGATTATGGGTAATGTAGGCCTTTCCGCTATCCAAAACATACAAATAAATCTTTATTTCTCAGAATCGAAGGAGAAAAAAAATCACACTGAGAGCCACATAACCTACATCCGCAGCACAGTCACGTGAAGGCGATTTGAAATGGAGAAATCTCCACAAATTAACCTCAACATGGTCAAGAAGAGAAGAATTGATGCACAAGGAAGGCAGTTTCACAAACGATGGGAGAACAAGTACATGTTTATACTTCAAGGTGAAAAACCAGTTTGTCTTCTGTATCATGAGGCGGTGTCAGTCGAGAAAGAGTGCAATCTACCTCGGCATTGTGACACCAAACACGGAGATAAGTTTGGGAAATTTAATCTCCGAGAAAAATAAAGAATTGCAACAGAATTAAAAGGCAAACTGCAGTTGCAGCACAATGTGCTCACAAAAGCTACAGCCGAAAATGATACAGCAGTGAAAGCAAGTTTTATTGTGGCTGAAACATCGCCCGAGATTCAAAGTCTTTTTCACAGGGTGCATTTTTGAAGCAGTGTGTGAGCAGGCGTGTGATCGGGTGTGTGAGCAGGTGTGTGAGCAGGTGTGTGAGCGGGCGTGTGAACAGGTGTGTGAGCAGGTGTGTGAGCGGGTGTATGAGCGGGCGTGTGAGCGGGTGTGTGAGCGGGTGTGTGAGCAGGCGTGTGGGCAGGTGTGTGAGCAGGTGTGTGAGCGGGCGTGTGATCGGGTGTATGAGCGGGCGTGTGAACAGGTGTGTGAGCAGGTGTGTGAGCAGGTGTGTGAGCGGGCGTGTGAGCGGGCGTGTGAGGTGGCGTGTGAGCGGGCGTGTGAGCGGGCGTGTGAGGTGGCGTGTGAGCGGGCGTGTGAGCGGGCGTGTGAGCAGGTGTGTGAGCGGGTGTGTGAGCAGGTGTGTGAACAGGTGTGTGAGCGGGCGTGTGAGCGGGCGTGTGAACAGGTGTGTCCCGACCACACACAGACTTTTCAAAATGTCCGTGTGTCAAGA
>JAFFST010054985.1:58431-102691 GCA_022414735.1 Noturus placidus | reverse complement strand
TTTTCACCTTTATTAATAAACACCTTCATTTACAAATTGCATTTTGTGTTTACTTGTGTTGTCCTTGACTATTGTTTAAATTGGTTTGATGTTCCGAAACACTTAAGTGTGACAAACATGCAAAGGAACAGGAAATGAGGAAGGGGGCAAACACTTTTTCACACCACTGTAACTGTGTTTAACTGATATCTTATCTGGCAATTTCTGGAGCTTAATTTCAAGATATGCTGTTGCACCTGCTGAATAGCTGATGGCTTAATAATGATTGTTAAGCAGCGACCTGAAGGTCAAGAAAGTAACGTGCATCTTGGGAATATGAACTTGGCGTGGTACTTTTTCATAGGAAGCAGGCGTAAGAGCCTGATAAAGAGCCACCCTGAGACTGAAACAAGGCTAATGAACTCTGTACAGGCTGTTTGCTAGCATGGCTAATTTAAACTGTGCACAAGTAGAGGCTGTGCTGTTTTGAATTATGATGGCTCACTTGATCTAGTTGGTGCTGCAATAGCATATCAGTGACAAGAAGAAAACGAAACAAAAAAACCCAACAACATACAAAGGCTAACGACACACTTTGTTAAAGGTTTCTGACGAGGCCCACTCCTCTTCACAATGCCTCTGTGTAGCGCCTGTGGAGCTGGCTATTGATGCAGTGGCCTTGCTCTTAGCCGCTAGCCTGCACGGGGTGATTCATCTTGAATTAGCCCATTATAAAACATATCACATGGACACTGAGAATCCAATTAAGGTCCTGCCTCATCCTTTACTCTCCGTTTCTCTCCCTTTTCTTGCCTCCTCACTCGCCGCACTAAAGACATTATGCCGTTTGTATTAGATTTGCGAAGGTAGATTTAAAGCAGGCGCTCCCATGACCAAGTCTGATAGGAATGGTGGTGTTGAGAACGAGAAGTTATGGTGCAAAACAACTGGGAAATCAGCACAAATGGATAAAACCGGGTGCTGCCTTAATATTGGTATTATTCTGTCTCGCAGCATAATATTCAGCTGGACAAATTGTTTCTCATAACAGATGATGTACAAGTTAAAGATGTGCGGATCTGTTAGTGCTCATCGGTGGTACATAATATATTCGTAATATAATCAAATCCCCGTCTGTGTGAGTCTTTTGGCACAGCCACATACAGATATATCCAGTGTACAGAACCTACTTATATACGTGTTTTATTATTAAAAATGAAATAATCTACACGCAGCCTAGTCCATAAAAAGATCCAAATAATCAACAGTGGTTAAATACGGATATGACACGATATATCATGTTCATTTCATGCATCTTGATAATATATTGGGATTGATATCCACATTAAAAATGCATCCAATACACATTTAATAGATATTCAATTCAATTGTATTTGTTTAGCACTTTTAACAATGGACATCGTCTCAAAGCAGCTTCACAGTAACATAAACACCGGCTACAGATTTTAAATGTGTGAAATTATCTCCAATAAGCAAGCCGGTGGTGACATGCCAGGAATAACTCCCTCGGATATAATATTGATATACTACATACAGTCACTCAACCCACATCAGGAAGGACGTTTAAGACCCATTTTAGTGCAAAGCTATTCAAGTCTTTGTTCAAGTTGCACTTAATGTTTAATAACATTTCTCAATATTGTAATTTATGACACCATCCATGACCTCCATACAGTATCACATACCGTGTGTTGCTTTATTAAACGTGGTTGAGATGCATGCAAAAGAGCAACATTCAGTAAAGTGTGTAGTTTGCAAAACTATATAGAGTATATAATGTCAACATTTCACCATGAAAAGGGGTTTCCCTAGGGAGTCATACACATCCAGGTAACATTTAATAGAACTACTGTAGACCAAACTCTATAGACTCTGACTCCAACCCGACTTTTATCTGGGTTTTATTTCCAGATAGATACAAACTTTCTGTTTTAACAGAAGTTGACATTTGAAATATAGCACATCAATCAGAAACATTAAGAAATGTACTGATTCGATTGAATTTATGATTTCGATTGAATTTATGATTTCGATTGAAGTACGAGCACTTGTTATGACTGCTCTGTATTTGGATTTGTTGTCACCTGAGAGATTTATAGCAACTATTTTAGGGAACGTCTTGTGAATTTCAGTTGGCAAAGGCATGTGATAAAAGCAGGTCTTCACAGACATTCTTGCAAATGTGTCGGTGGAGAGTGATAAATGTTTGAGCTGTATTACTGGTGCAGGTGCCTGCATGAGTGAGATTCTGTTCATCCCTTACTCTCTTACCATTGTCAGTAAAACCTGCTCCGTTCCCAGGCTAAAAAAGAAAGAAAGCCACCAGAGTCACCACAGCAAACCCTCCCCCATGCACCCTTCTTTCAAACGCACACTTGTTCCAGTCTCTAGCGGAGCAGACGACGCAAGAGGTGGAGGACAGAAGAAGAAAACAGGCTTTTAAAGCCCCCTGCCTGAGCCATATGGGTCGGCTCCCATCGCAGCAGTGAAAGAGGGAGGGGGAGTGAGAGACACAAGGAAGAGAAATGAGAGAGATAGAGAGAGAGAATATTTTTTCTTCAGGGTGAAATTGTATGGTCTGATGCCAGGCTGCTGCTTGTGAATTCTCTGTGTTGGTCGGAGTTGAGATTTAGCACGTCCCTGACCTCAGTTGGCAGCAGGCATGTGTTAGTAATTGATTATACAAAATACTGAAATATTCAACAGACCGGGTGTTGTAATTGTGAACTATTTAATGTGTCTTCACTACCTACACAGAAGACAGTTGTCTAGAGAGAACATTTTTGAGCTGGAATCTGAGACATCTGCCTACTAGGGTATCTTATTTTGATGATATTCCCAGTGACAGCTGGTTGTGTAATAAAATGTGTGGACTAAGATCTAATATCTCTCAATAGCTTTAATGAGCAATGCTTGATAATGATGAGGTCTCATTAATGGCATAATAAGAATGATGTGGGGAAAATTATTATACACTGACACGCACACACACACACACACACACACACACACACACACACACACACACTTTTAGACAGATTTGCTATTTAAATATTTTTTTAAATGACTCTTATTTTAAAAAGAGTCTGTAATGCAGTACTGGAGTTTCCTCTGAAAACCGAATTTGATTAATCAAAGAGAACTTCTTAATCAATGCTAAGACATCAAAGAACAGCAAAGAAGGTTGAAAAATATCAGATCGAATCTAGAGGGTGTGTCAGGTGATTCATGATTGTCCCCGACTACGTTTACTTGTTTACATCAGATTCTGTTTAAGGTCTATATTCGGGTTGCAGGCATGTTCCAAATAAGATGTTTAAATGCATACAGTCATTGGAATATTCCTGAATATACGGTTGTTATAAGTATGTTTGAGTTGCTATTCTTAAATACCTAGCCTACAGCTAAGCATCTGTTAGCACATACAATTCCATGAGGACTGAGCATGTGCGTACAGTATATCTACTTTCAGTGGATTTTCTGAATAAAGTGTAAAATGCTATACGATTTATTAAAAACAGGCATATTCCAAGGGTGGGAATCACAATTTGGGCAATAAGAGTATTGTCTTAATCTGAATCGGCCAATCGGATTGCGGCATTTACATGACTCCGTTCTAATTTGAATATTTCCTAATTCTGATTAATATCGGAATATTGATATGCATGTAAACACAGTCTTTGATTGACTGCATGAATCTACAGTGGGAGTTAAAAATAAATCAGCCCCACATTCTACTTCTTTCTATTCTGTGTATTTTTTTATTTTTATTTTTTTTTATGGCCATTGGTGGTGCTAATGCACTTGGTTCAATAAAAATAAAATAAAAAAAATCAATAAAATTTCGATAAAAATCCAAAACAATCCACTTTTAAACCTTTGTTAACATCAAATAATTTAATAATAATGTGGATTTTGGAAAATTAAACCTTGTATTGGTGTTATTTTATTTTTAAAAGACAGTGTGGGGCTTAAACCTGCTCTTTTATTTAAACCAGCCACCCCTGCCTATTGTTCACCAGACCAGACTTCCATAAAAGGAATAAGGAATACATTTCTACCTATAACTGATGGAAGACATTTACAAATACAACCAAGTTGCAGCTTAACTCTAGAACTAATTGTTAATGTCTTCTTTGTTCATTAAAACCCTAGTCATCATTAGCAAGTCATTGAACATATAGTTAATATAACACCATTTGGCAAGCAGTATATGGGGCGGCTGTGTCTCAGTCGGTAGAGCGGGTTGTCCACTAATCCACTAATCGTGGGGTTGGCGGTTCGAATCCCGGCCCGGGTGATCCCATGCCGAAGTGTCCTTGGGCAAGACACTGAACCCTAAGTTGCCCCCAATGGCAAGCTAGCACCTTGCATGCAGCTCTGCTACCATTGGTGTGTGAGTGTGTCTCATTAGTAAGTTGCTTGTAAATGTGAAAATGATATTTCTGTAAAGCTGCTTTGAGACAATGTACCATTGTAAAAAGCGCTATACAAATTGATAAATTGATAAATTATATGTAGCTTACTGACTAGCATTAGTCAACTCAGGGTCTTAGAAAAACTGACCTGATGTGGACTTCTGCTGTTGTAGCCCATCCACCTCAAGGTTTGATGCTTTGTGCATATTGAGATGCGTTTCTGCTCACCATGTTTGTAAAGAGTGATAACTGTATATGAGTTACTCTTTCTCGAATTTCCCCGTGGGGGATCAATAAAGTAAGTATCTATCTATCTATCTATCTATCTATCTATCTATCTATCTATCTATCTATCTATCTATCTATCTATCTATCTATCTATCTATCTATCTATCTATCTATTTTGCTCCAAGCTCTCTTATCAACAAGGTGCAGACTCTCATAGGACCATCACAGCTCATAGGATGTGTTTTTTGCACCATTCAGTGTAAACTGTAGAGACTGCTGTGTGTGAAAACCCCAGGTAGTTTCTGAACTAGTCAAACCAGCCTATCTGGTACCAACAACCATGCCACAACCAAGTCTTCACATTGTCCTCCATACTGATGTTTAATGTGAGCCTTATCTGAAACTCTTGAACCGTACCTACCGGATTTTATGCACTGTGCTGCTGACACATGATTGTATGAATGGGTAACTGGATCGGAAAAAGGTTTCAAGTAGAATATAATTGAGACCCCACCCCCCACCCCCGGTCTGCATGCATTAATATAAAAAGACAAGCATAGGACCACTGCAGACCAGATATTATTTGAGTGGAGGATCATTCTCAGCAGAACAATGCCACTGACAGGGTAATGACATGTTGGTGGGGTAAAGCAGAGCTCAATTATTGAGCATAGAAACAGTTGGGCTGTATACCTACAATCTAACCTTTATGTTGGAGTTTCCTTTTTAAATGGTCTATGGGTCTTTCTACAGGGGACATGTACTAAATAAAAGGGCAAGTGTACATTGTCCAACAGCATGAATTAAATGACTGAACTTAAAAGAAATCCATAGGCCATATTCACATAAATATTAAACTGCTTGTTTGGTGTTGATGCAAATCAATAAAAACTCTATTTCTAGCTCTAACTCTATAAGTTCTAACTCTGTTGAAATTTTCTTTATTTCCACTAAGACACTATTGAGCGATTAAGAGCAAGTAAGTAAACAACAAATGCATCCGTAGTTGTGAGAAATCTTGGTTGACTGTGTGGAGTTTCACATTCTGTGCATGTCTGCATGGGTTTTTTCTAAGGTTCTCTGGTTTCCTCCCACCTCCTAAAACCATGCTAGTTGGTGGATTTGCAACACTAAATTTCCTTAGGTGTGATGTCCCATCAAGGGTGTATTCACACCCATCACACCCAGTGTTCCTGGGATAGGCTCTGGATCCTCTGTGACCCTGAACAGGAAAAAGCAACTACTGTAGATGAATGAACAAATAATGTTCTGCTAATGTTGCCTGTAATCAACTTATTTCCAATAAAATGAGGTGGGTATAGTTAAAACCATAAGCAGAGGTACAACTCCTGCCGAGTCGATGACTCCTGAGATGGGTCTACAGCCACTACAGGCTAATTTTACAGAAAGACCGCCTAACAGCATGTTTGCTGGATAGATGACTGCATTCTTCTTTCCCTCCACTGATGTAAGCAATGTACGTGGTGACTCAGCGACCATGCACTCAAGCCATTCATGTATTCACATGTGTTCATGCACATACAATACATGAGAAATAAGGCTTTAACCAAATGAATGAAGAATTTGAGGAAAACTGCTGCTTTGAGTAGTTAGCGAATCTCTCCACATAAACTAAAGATAAACTTTAGGAATCTTTCCATGCATTCCAATTTACTTAAGTTGTGTTTTTACTTCACTCGGGGGTGCTAAGGGTGCAATGTTCTTCCTCACCAATTACATGGAAATGCATGGCTCAGCACGAAACATCGGCGAGGTAAAGTATGGCTTAGTTCAGTAAGGGCAGGGACGAGTGACCCACTTCCAGCTGAAGCATCGGTTAGCCATGTGAGTCAGTTAGCCATGGTGCAATGTAGGCTGATGATTGATTATATAATACCCTATTATATTCAACGTGCAGCATATTGTTATTATGGACACTTAGTTGTAGTTGTAATTGTGAGTTTGTTCACAGAGATGCTTACTCTCAATTTTAAAGTCAAATACTACACACAGCTATATATATATATATATATATATATATATATATATATATATATATTTCCTATTTCACTCATCCAATCCCACTGCCTCTGTTAATGCTACATATGTCTTGTGGGTCACATTTTTGGGCCGGAATCTCTGGGCTGGAATCATGGAGAAAAAAAAAAAGGAATATCCAAGGCACAAAGAAATCTACGAATGATTATAAAAACTACACTGTGCAATTCTAAAGCATGGTTGTGGTTTTAACTAAAATGAGAATCTAACAAGTGTGAATAAAGGTAAAGTAAATAAAGTGTAATGTGCGTCAGGAATCTGATAGATAATACGGCTCCAAATAAACATAATCTGTTCTTTTCCAATGAAAACTTTTTTATGGTTTTGAAATTGTCGGGGCATGAAAATACAATACTGGAGCATTCTCAGGCCAATGAGGCACAAAGTAATATACCATGATCAGGAAGGTGGTTTGCACAGGGTGATACTTAGCCATTGCACTCCAACTGTGCTGACTCTTGCAAATATCCCTAATGCTGGAATCTAGACTGAATAATTTCACATAATGGGAATCTACTTTTGCATTGTCTTTCAGATTGAATCCAAGGGCTTGTAAAGGTTGATGGAAGTCATGGGCATGATATTAATACCCTGGTGTACTGGCATGGCTGGGCATTTCAGAAAGCTATTAAAAATTGTACTGAAATGAATTCAATTTATTTAATTGAAGCGTTTGGAGCATGTTTTGTGATTCTGGTGCTAGTTTGTTGGCTGGTGCTTTTATTATTCCTGTGGGAAGTTAGCAGTTGCTTGCCATGCCGATGACACAGTTGACAAATCCAACAATCTCAAACATAAGTAATAATGGTCAACTTTTGCTGTTATTTCCAAAAAACAAAATAGCAAGAGCTTCTTTTCTCACTCACAATATTCCTTCCATCCATCCATCCATCTATCTATTTTTCATACTGCTGGAGCCTATCCCAGGGAACTCATGGCACAAGGCAGGGAACCAACTTATCGCAGGGCACAGCTGAACACACATTCCCACACCCATTCACACACTATGGACAATTTGAAAATGCCTACAATGCATGTCTTTGGACTGGGGAGGAGACCAGGGTACTTGGAGAAATCCCCTGGTACACGGGAGGAACATGCACACACAGGGTGGGGGTGGGATTCGATCCCTCAACCCAAACAGTGTAATGCAAAAGTGATTTGACAAGAGTGTGAACTGAATATGTGTGAAACCTATGGTTTCTTTTGCAGCACTTCCTCTGGCCCAACACACAGTATACACACATACACACACGCACAGTCCCATCTCTGACACTCCATCCATCAGACACCCGCACCCCATGCCTCATTAGGATCCCAAATGTAGCTGTGAAGAAAAGTATTAAGCCCAGGTCTGGCGCTGTGTGTCACCTTTTCGATATGTGCAGAGCCATTAGTGGTCCAGGCTGAGCTATCTGTCATTGCTAAGGATGACCGTAGCTTCTCAAGTATAACCCCCATCCACACAGTGAGAACGCTGGTTCTGCTTACTTTGCACATTGATCCACACAGTGCGCGAGACGATGGGATGATCCGTTTCAGAACGGCCCACCTGGCATTCGTAGGGGGAGTCGTCTTCCAGGCAGACGTCTTCAATCTGGAGATGGTATTGCCCTTCAGGAGAGTGAGAGAAAGAGGTGCAGTTTGTGGGTGATTTGTTTTTCCTGCACAGAATGCATGTTGTGAATGCGATTAAATAGTTATTTGAATTAAAGTTTAGTATTAAACTGCTATACCACAGAGCTGTTGAATTCATGAATCTGATTGGTCGGAAAGCTTTTCTATCTGTGTATTCCTCTATCACGAGAGGAAAAAAGATGCTGGTGAAGGAATGATTGTGTATATCTTCCATGATGAAAATAATATAAGTATAAATGTACAAAAAGTAGGTGTGGTATAAGAGGAATAGAACACTTTGGGATGTGCTGAGTTATATTATTGTGCTTATTCAAATCTATTATAGTTTTTTTTTTTTTTTTTTTAATAGTAATAATCGTTCACTTGTTGGACTTTGTGGTCAATAACAGGATGTTCCACAACATTAAATGCAACTTCAAATGATTAAAATGTATGACATGGCATTAATTAATCCATTTCAAATGGCAGTTGTTAGTAAATTGCTGTGTTATAAGAGGAATAAAACACTTCAGAGCGTTTCCTTTCTTAGAAAATAACAGGAGCGGTAACAAGAACTCTGCTTCATGTCAGGCCACACTGCACCACGCCATATCTTCCAAAGCCATATCTCCCTGCAGATCTTGCCTGGTTTCTCACTGAAGCTAATCAGGGTTGAGCCAGGCCAGTACCTGGGTGGGAGAAAACTAAGGTTGCTGTTTGAAATGGTATTAATGCTCACTCTGTGGTCTGTGTGGGTCCGCAGAACATGGGCCTATACTGTAAACATAGCACGTTTAATATAAGATGTTAAACTACAGTCCTGACTCATTAAATTAAAATCTTGTGAAGAGTAATGGTATATCTTCCCCATTGGCTCTTCTCTATCAGGGCCCCCTAATAATCCCCATCTCTGAATTGGCTACATCACTCTCCCCTCTCCACTAATAGATGGTGTGTGGTGGGAGTTCTGTCGCACTATGGCTGCCGTCGCATCATCCAGGTGGACGCTACACACGAGTGGTGGTTGAGAAGATTCCCCCACCCCATACTATGTCAAGTGCTTTGAGTGTCTATAAAAGCATTATATAAAAGTAACTGTAATTAACTAAATAACACCCCACTGTTGATTACTTTTTGATAACTACACACCCGAGTTTACTCCGTAATTTTTAGATGTATAGGAATCCTTCTAGAGTTTTTGTCAAATAGCATCTCCTAATATGCATTACTGAATTTGTACAGGATGTTCATTTAATATGAGCAATTATTGCCACTAAAGGAAGACTTTATTCTATTTGATGTCCCATTTTTTACTGTGTGAGAGCCATATATTATTTACAAGATGAATATTGTGCCGCCAAGGGGTTAGTTCACTCAGCTCCAGCTCTGTGACGATTAATGGGTCCGCTGCAAACTCTAGGCATGCTGTTTGAGTGTTGAACACTTTCTTTTTTTCTCTCGTTCCCTTCAGAAGAAAACTAACGTGCAGAAAATAGTATCTTAGTATGACAACCCACTGCAGCTGGGAAAAAAAGAGGTGTCAACCAAGCTGGCAAGATAATTAACACCAACCAGTAGCAATTTTCGGATCAATGCTATCATAGAAGGAGAAGAAGGCACTTTAAAATTATTAATTATTTTCCCGCTCTTGGAGTTGCACTTAGTAAATTCTGCAGTGATGTTTGTGGTGAAGATGATGGGGAGAGTGTGCTTGTGTTTATGTGAGACCAGTAATTATGCCTCTGACATCCAGCATGCAAGGCTGACAAGAAGCATTCACGTGTTCATTTCCTCTCATCGGGGGTGTGTGTGTGAGCATGTTAGTGTGTGTATGCCTGTCTGTCAAAGTTGAAGATCACTATAGCGATGTGAAATGAGTTAAAATCTTTTATGTGTATTTATAACACCTCAAGACAATACCATTTACTATGGAGCAACTGTTAAATGTGTTATGAAGTAGTATCTGCATAGTTTAATGATCAGATAAAGACAGTGCAAACTATTTTAAAAAGTAGAACAGCATACTAACTTTGGTCTCTACAGAACAGATCTGTCTACCATGGCTCTTATTTAACCTCGCATTTAATTGCTGATGGCTTTTTGCAGACGCTGCCTGCCACACCTGCTACATGCACCATGACTACTGAGTGCTGTAACCCTCCAAGCAACAAACTTAATTTCCCCGTATTTAACCCTAATGGCCACGGAGGATAGCAATGATTCAGCGCCAGTTTTGGTGCAGGCTCCAAACGACGAGCTGCTCATTTCTCAAACCCGGATCTTTAATGCTTAAATTAGGACGTTTTTGTTCGTGCTTCAGAGAGCTGTTTGAAAAATACACAATGCTCATGGGTCTCCATGTTACCGTGAATGACTCCAGGACACTTACATGAAAGTATTACTAAAATATCCATTATCACCTATCAAAGTCAATTTTCAAAGTTAAAATAAACAATTCTTTAAATGAGGAAGTTTTCTTTTGTAAGAAGAGCGTGGAATCTCATTAGAACAAACAGGTATTCAATGTAAAAGTGCACTATATAGTGTTGTACACAAGTAGATGTGCACTATACTGTATAGTATTCTGCATATAAGGGCACTACTGTATATAGTGTTCAACACTATGTGCACTATATATTGTGTTCTACATAGGGGTGCATTATCTGCATAGGGTTTACACTATTCCCGCTGAGGCCATGTGTGTTCTCCCATGCATGTTCTCCCCGTGTGTCGGGGGTTTCCTCTGGGTACTCCGGTTTCCTCCCACAGTCCAAACACATGCATGGTACTAGTGTCCGTAGTGTATGAATGGGTGTGTGAGTGTGTATGTGATTGTGCCCTGTGATGGACTGGCACCGTGTCCAGGGTGTAACCCCGCCTTGTGCCCGATGCTTCCTGGGATAGACTCCAGGTTCCCCGTGACCCTGAAAAGGAGTAAGCAGTTGAAGATGGATGGATGGATGGATGGATGGATGGATGGATGGATGGATGGATGGATGGATGGATGGATGGATGGGTTTACACTATCTGCATAGAGATGAACTAAATATTGTGTTTTACATAGGGGTGCACTCAATGCAGTTGGATACACTATACAGTGGCGATTGAAAGTTTGTGAACCCTTGAGAATTTTCTGTAAAAATGTTACCTGAAACTTCAAACATTTTCACACAAATCCTAAAAGCAGACAAATAGAACCTAATTAAACAAATGAAACAAATTTGTTGAACCTAATTAAACAAATAAATAAATAAAAATATTATACTCAGTCATTTATTTATTGAGGAAAATGATCCAATATTACATATCTGTGAGTGGCAAAAGTATGTGAACCTCTGAGATTAGCAGTTCATGTGAAGGTGAAATTAGAGTCAGGTGTTTTCAATCAATGGGATGATGATCAGGTGTGAGTCAGCACCTTGTTTTATTTCAAGTACAGGGATCTATCAAAGTCTAATCTTCACAACATGTTTGTGAAGTGTGTCATGGCAAGGAGATTTCTGAGGACCTCAGAAAAAGAGTTGTTGATGCTCATCAGGCTAGAAACGGTTACAAAACCATCTCTAAAAAGTTTAGACTCCACCAATCCACAATGAGATAAATTGGGTACACATGGAGGAAATTTAAGCCCCCCCCCCCAAGAGTAAACCAACAACGATCACCCCAAGATGAAGACTTGTAATAGTCCATGAGGTCAAAAGGAACCCAGGGTAGCTTCTAAGCAACTAAAGGGCCCTCTCACATTGGCGAATGTTAATGTTCATGAGTCTAACATTAAAAGAACACTGAATGTGTGAATAATGGTATGCATGGCTGGGTTGCAAGGAGAAAGTCACTGCCCACCAAAAGGAATATTGCTGCCTGTTTGCAGTTTGCTAAAGATCATGTGGACACACCAGAAGGCCAATGGAACAATATTGTGTGTGTTGAGACCAAAAATTTTTATTTTTAAATCAGAAGGGCTATATTTGGAGAAAAGAAAACCGTGCACTCCTGCATAAGAACCTTATCCCATCTGTGAAACATGGTGGTGGTAGTATCATGATCTGACCTTGACACAAAGAAAGGTCATGGCCATGGCAAAAGGAGAAATGAGGAGACATTAACATTGATGGTTTATGAGCTATACCATAAGAAGGTGGGGGGCAGGGAGGAAGGACATGCGCATGGATTTGTTTACATAGACAGAGACTTCAGGGATGAGAAGGGGGTTTCTCTGTGATGATATAGCAGCCAATTAACAATTTCCAAAATGGGAAGGTGATCTTATACATTTCCTTATTCTGTAAAATGGTACAAACCACTTCATCATGAATTGAGTTGAATTACCAGATATAAAGAGATGGGATTTTTCATTGTAAGGAGGCAAAGATGTGGTAGGTGTGGGCGTGAGATGAGCTCAAGGAGCAGGACACAGTGTGTGTGGCCCAGACAGACTGTGCTACTGTGCAACGGTCCACAGGCCACACAGCACAGCTCACGGAGACAAAAAGTGGCAGAAATGGTCATGGAGAGAGGCTTTACTAGCTGCCATATTTCTAAGACTGGGGTACATCTGAGATTGTGAGTATGTAATTAAGATGTGTGTTCATATCATATGCTGAGAGTAAGGAATGTTTACGCTATGCATGCTAACCAGACATCCATACGTTACCTTGCTTATATTGATTATCATATCATATAGATAGAGAACGAGATGATGTGTCATTCTAACCTTTGAGTGTTTTGATGTGTGTAATTAGCAGTATTACTGAAAGTAATATCATTGGAGTATGTGGCTATCCTAATGCTTATTTGCATTAAGTTTTATGGAGGATTTGCAGGAGTGTTACAGTATGAATGGTTTTCAGTGTATTTTTCATTATAGTACTTATTCAAAATAATACTTGATTCTAGATGGTGGAAAGGTGATTAGTTAATGGATTATGGAGAATCCTGTCAATGACTGAGTCAACTAGACAACTAGAATAACTATGGCAACTAGAATTGTGTCAATGAGGAATGTACTGAGTGAAATCCCAATGCTTTTGCTGATGTAACAAATGCGTGGATAATTGGTTATGTATTCATTCATTTTAAAACAAACGATATAATCTTTATAATACCCTGATTTCTGGTTTACTTTTACATAAGTACAATCAATTGTAAGAATAGTATTAGATTTTACTATGCGGCCTTTCGCATTTCCATCACTATATTCTAATCACTGCATGAGTGTAATATTCCGATAATACTTGTTTGATAATGGCAAGATTAAAACATCTACACATTCTGAGATTGAACTACACATCCTGAGATTTTCTGAGCTAGTGTTTCAGTTGTACAGCATGGAGAAAGGTAAATCAACTTCTTACAACTTCTTACGAGTTATGTGTAAGGGTTCCTGCACTGTTACTAAATTAATTCCCTTAACCATTTAGCCATTATCAAGAAATTAAGCAGATATTCAGAACAAGTCTCTGCGGTAGGAAATGGCAAGAAATGTGATCTACTGATAAGTGTTCTGTAAGTGGCTTTGACCGTGAAATCATTGTTGGCACCAGACTGGACTAGTAACAGCTGAAACAGCTCCTGGACTTTCACAAAAATGTCTCTAGAGTTTATTGAAAATGGAGCAAAAACAGAAAAACATCCAGTGAGTGGCAGTTCTCTGGGTGAGAATAGCTTGTTAATGAGAAAGATGACTTTTATGGCCGCAGTTTTTCAAAACTCTAATGGCTGCTGTTAGCACTATAACACACCATGTAAAAGTTAATACATCATGTTACTGTAAGTCTGATCTACAAACATGGCACTGAATTCAGAGGAGCACAACGGCCACCACATGCACCAGATTTTATCAATTACCTTTGGGATGTAAAAGAAAAGCATTCAAACAGTTGAAAAACTAAGGAATGAGAAATGTTTGAGGCTTGTAGCTCAAGTGTTCCTATATAATGCATCACTATTATCAATAATTATATACATACTGTGCAAAGCAAAGGGAAACACACTCTATTTCTGTAAAGGAAACTTTTGTCCATTACAGAATTGTATTGTACCCAATTATCTGCACAGATATATGCATACATGCAATTGCAATCAAAATGATTCAACCTCCATTGCAAATCAGGTTTATTGTCAAAATGGACAGACTTTCAGCTGTTTGTAATGAACAAATAAAACAAAAGCAATTGAAACAGTTCAACACATGGATACTTCAAGTGTTCTCCCCAAATTCAACTGAAAATGCAACTTGTAATGACTTCTCTAGTTTAAAATGTATTCAACCCCTTGAATGGAATCCCTCAAAACAGCACAAATATGCAAAACAGGTGTTGTATCAAGCATACGTGATGAAACTAATCAAGGGCTTCATTAGTTGCACAAGGTGTGCTTGAGCTCGAACACATTAAATACCTGAAATGGCTAGGTGTAGAAAATTTGTGTAATACCTGGACAGGGCAGAAAAAGGAAGCTATCAATGGCCACAAACAGATTTCTGAGAAGGCAGGTTGAGGTTTCAGTGAGCACAGTAAAGCATGTACTAAACACAGATGGTTTCCATGCCAGAACTCCAAGATGTACACCACTACTGACTCTAAAGCATAAGAAACGTTGGCTCACAATCATATAAATAAGTCACAGACGTTTTGGGATTCTGTTCTGTGGAGAGAAAAAAAAAATTCGTACTATGGATTAGTGGTATGTCTGGAGGAAGAAGAATGAAGAAAGAACACTCTGTCCACAGTCAAGCATGGTGGAGGCGTGGTGATGCTTTGGGGCTGCTTTGCATCCTCTGTCACTGGAAACCTGCAGCATGTGGAAGGCAAGATGGATTCACTGAAGTATCTTTAAATCCTAGGAGGAAAACCTCATGCCGTCTTTGAGGAAGCTGAAGCTTGGGTGTCACTGGACCTTCCAACAGGACAATGATCTCAAGCACACCTCAAATTCCATCAAGGCTTTGTTGCAGAAGAAGACCTGGAAGATTCAACAGGACCATCACAGTCACCTGACTTGAACACCATAGAAAATCTCTGGTTGGATTTGAAGAAGGCGATTGGAGCACCCAAACCCAGAGATATTACAGAACTGGAGGCCACTACTCATGACGAATGGGCTAAGATTCCTCAGATTGCCTTTTCAGCTGAATTTGGTGAAACCACTTGAAGCATTCGTTGTGTTGAACTATTTCAATTGCTTTTGTTTGATTTGTTCATTGCAAACAGCTGAAAGTGTTTGTTTTTTTTTTTTTTTTTTTGAGTTTGTTCCCAATCATCTATACAGATGTATATTTAGATATTAAAAGTGAATGCAGTTTGTCATGTTTCCGAGGAAGTTCTCAAGACTTTCCAGTGTCAGAAAACACAAAGTTAAAGCTTTACCTCTGACTGAAAAAAAAGTAGTAACACTGGAGACTCATAAACATCTCCTCATAGAAAAGTTATATTATTGGTTGCGTGGTTAAATAAGATAGTCCGAGGTGACAATGACAATTAAAGGAGTTGAGCCAAGGACCCATCCACCTCTCGGTTACATACGGTAGTGGGATAAATTTCTCCTTGGGGATCAATAAAGTATCTATCTATCTATCTCTAAATTACAGTGCATATACTTTACAATGTTCATCATAGTATTAACTATATGCTGTTCTACATCCGGGTACTTAAGTTTCTCTGCCATTGTTTTGCATATAGTAATGTACTACACATGAACAGTATTTTAGCATAAAACAACCCACTGCATATGTTTAGCAATTGCCATGGTTTGTTCTCTCCATGTCTCCCTGCTTCTCACCTCTGTTCTCATCACCAGTTATGGTGTAGCGTGGGTGGCCGGGCAGAGACCTGGATGGCCCCAAAAGCAGGCCATCCTTCACCCACTGCACGGTCCCCGAGGCCCTCAGCACTTCACATTTCAGCAGAGCCTTGGCTCCAGCCCTCACGGTCACGTTTCTCGGCTCCATCCTGAACGCTTGCTGCCCACACACGCCTGCACAGGGCAAAAGAGAGAGAGAAAGTGATGAGAGAGTGGAAACCACCATAAAATGCATCCTTTCCATCCTGCGAAAGTTGTTTTATAATGAGATTTCAGACATCTCTGGATGTTTTGGTTTGACTTGGCTACAAGTTCGTACATTAGATTCTATAATTACAACAGCTGCAGTGTCATGTACATGTCAGCTCATTAATTGAGTTCTAATCTAAAACGTGCTGCCACTTGGCTTTATGAGTCAACCAGGAAATGGTGTGCAAATTACCCTTAAAAACATTTCCCAAACTACATAAATTCTCTAGCTCCTTAGACATCCGAATACACTTTAGTACCATTAAATTACTCGTATTAATCATGGTCATGTCTGGTTATGGGAAAGTCTAGCAGGAGGAAATTCAGCTTTGTCCACAGAGAGAAGAAAAAAGCCCATTGCTTTTCTCTGAGGAGTGTGAGGATCCACTTATGGCATTACTATCCCTCATCCTAGTGTATGTTTTATTGATAGCAGATTGGAAGCAATTCTGCCTTGCAAATGAGTCAATAAAGTAATTACGGTGAATTAAATGTCTCCTCGGCACGGAGGAAAGGCCAGGGAAAGAAGTTAGCTTCATCCCCTCGCTGTTTTCCTTCTCACCCAGTGTAGCACCAAGCCAAGGTTCACACAGAAGAATGATGGCCGAGTGTCGCCGACTCGTAATTCATCAAACGGTGGGCTGTTCCTCACTGATCTGTCTGATATTTCACGACTGTGCAGACTGTAGCTCAAATCCGACATATCCGTCATGAATGCGATTTAAGCCTATAGGCTATACCTCAGACAAAATCTGACTGGGTATACAATAAATACAGCTTCAGACAAGGATTATGACATCTGTCAAAGAAAACTAATAACGCTGGCTAATAATGCTAATACAGTTTTGACGATGCTTACGGCTAAATATTTAATCAAAGTACACTTTTTTTCATTCTTTTTGAAAGTATCGCTAGGCACTGTTGTGCTACATGTAGTATGTGTTATGTCTCACTATAAATCATGATGAACGTTTTTAAAACCACACCACATCGTTCAGCTCCGCTTAGATGCAGTATCTGCACTTCATTTCTCGCATGTGCTTTAGGCAATGTTTCATTAAATCCTCCAAGAAAGTACAATGAGTCTGAGAATAACTCCAAGCAGTTTTCACAAGCATGTCTCATAATGTTCAAAAGCACAGCTGGGATCTTCCATTTGATCTGTGCTAGTTAGCATGCTAATAAATAATGAAATGTTTGTGATCTGATATAGCTAGTTTCCAAGCTAAACAAAGGTTTTTTTTTTTTTTAACTAAAAAAATTTTTTTTTTTTTTTTTTTTTTTTTTGTTCACTTTGACTGTTAAATCTCAGATTACATGGTTATATTTACTCTTGATTTAAGCTGAAAAATGGAAGAACATGGAAACTGCCAACTAGCTGTTATTACTTTGGGACAAAAGATTCAAAGACAAATACAACCACTGATGTTTGGCCCCAAACACACGCAGGATTATATACAGCACTACAGTTTGCTATGATGTTAATACTGATGTAATGCTGGTTTCTTCCATCCCACATTTCCTTATAGTGTAAAAGTTCATTTACAGACTGGTATTGAACTATTCAGTGTAGTATTGAATATACAGCGGGGGAAATTAGTATTGAACGATTTTTTTTTTTTCATTTTTTTTGGTATTAACTCGAGAAATCCAGACATTAAAGTCCATACATGAAGTAATGTGTAATCAAGAGGAATGAAATAGGAAAAAAAGTATTGAACATGCTAACTGAAATTCATTAAATCTTAGTGGAGAAGCCGTTGTTTGTAATGACGCTTCAAGACACTTCCTGTATGAAGAAATTAATGGGCCGCAGTATTCAGGTGTGATTTTGTCCCGTTCTTCTAAACATAGAATGGCCCAGTCAATCACCTGACTTGAATCCAATTGAACAGGTTTTAAAGACAATGGACTAGCACTCTGTCCAGGGTGTAACCCCGCTTTGTGCCCGATGCTCCCTGGGATAGGCTCCAGGTTCCCCCGTGACCCTGAAAAGGAGTAAGCGGTTGAAGATGGATGGATGGATGGATGGATGTTTAGAAGTCAGGAGATTGACTGGGCCATTTGTCATCTGAAACCTGAGAGGTTTCTCTGAGAGTTTCCTTTGCTGTGTGCTTTGGATCGTTGTCCTGCTAGAAGCTCCACCCACGTCTCATCTTCATCATCCAGGTGAATAGCAGCAGATTTTTCCCAAGAATCTCCCGGTAAAGAGCTGAATTCATCATTCCTTCAAGTATTTAAAAGTCTGCCAGTACCATGTGATAAACAGCCCCACACCATGATGCTTCACCTCCAAACTTCACTGTTGGTGTAGTGCTTTTAGGGTGATGTGCAGTGCCATTAATTCTGCAAACATGGTGTGTATGACAGACAAAAATTTTGTTCTCGTCTGACTAGAATACACACTCCCAGTATTTCATAGGCATGTCCAAATGAGTTGTAGCAAACTTTAAACGAGCTTCAATATGCCTTTTCTTTAGTAATGGAGTGGAGTGCATTGCCCATTGTTTTCTCTTTGACGATGGCACCTGCTGCCTCCAAGTGTTTCAGTACGTTCACCTGTGTCATTCCTCTTTATTACACATAACTTAATTTATGGACTATAATGTTGTGAATTCTTTATATTTGCGGATTTCTTGAGTTAAATCTGATGTCTGGTGAAAATTTCATGTGAATAACCTTATTGGAAATATATTTACTGAAAAAGAAATGTTGAAACATTCAATACTTATTTTCCCCACTGTATTCCATTTGATATAGAAAAAAAATCTGAAATAAATAAATAAAACTTATTTTAATATGGTTAGATGTTTCTAACTTAAATTTATTCATTTAGCAGACGCTTTTATCCAAAGCGACTTACAAATGAGACACACTCACACACCAATGGTAGCAGAGCTGCATGCAAGGTGCTAGCTTGCCATCGGGGGCAACTTAGGGTTCAGTGTCTTGCCCAAGGACACTTCGGCATGGGATCACCCGGGCCGGGATTCCAACCACCAACCCTACGATTAGTGGATTAGTGGACAACCCGCTCTACCCACTGAGACACAGACGCCACAGTAGTAGTAGTAGTCATATTTCTGACTGGTGGGGAATCAAATTTTGGTGTAATTAATTAGTAATTAAATACTTAATACATTTTTACTGAATTAATTACCATTAAAATATCATGAACTTCAGCATAAATATATGATAATCAATGTTACTAAAGTACCCACTCTACCGACTGAGACACAGCCGCCCACAACTTATCAACACAACCTACACGATTAGCTTCGGTACTGATGTCAGAAATAATCTTAAACTTCCTATGAAGAAGCTTTTTTTGTACATTGCATATATCTGAATTTTTTTTATTCAGTTCCTTGTAGCTATACGCCACATAAGAACTGGGTGCATGGGCAAATTAGCTGTACTCTGAACCATGTTTTCAAATAAATTTTCATTCATTAGTATGATCAGAAAAATAACAGCTTTGAATGTGTTTATACATGAATAGTTGAATCTCTAGAACCTGAAATGCTGTGAGGAAATAATGAGAGATACTGAGTGAATCATAGACATAAAAAGTAATGGATACGATTCAGCTGTATAAAAATAGGGCATCATTTAATTTATGGATCCCATTCATCTATTTTCTGTACTGATTATCCTGCACAGCATCACGGGGAGCCTGGAGCCAATCCCAGGGAACTCGGGAAACGAGGCAGGAAACACCATCGATCGTGTGCCAACCAAGGTATCCTGAGGAAACCCCAAAGCGCTGGGAGAACATTCAATCTCCATGCACACAGGGTGGAGGCAGGAATTGAACTTCCAACCATGTAGCTAACACACTAACCACTAAGCCACTGTTTCCCCTTATGGATCCCTTGCAGACTCAGGAAGAACACTTTATGCCATATTTTGTGCAACAAGACCAATAATATCTCATTAAAGTAATAAGGTTCATGCAAGCATTGATTAACATTTCCTGGAGCTTAAATATCTGGTACCATTCATTTTGTGTTGTTTTTGGCCATCTAAACAAAGCCTAAATATAAACACTTTCCCTGCCTGTCCCCATAATTATTCATTAGCTGAATGAGACAGCTCTGTTAGCTGTGTGCTTTATTTGCATATATAGTTCAAAGTATGACTTTAGCAGTTTTCTTCAGTTTCATTTGATCAGATCTAAGTTTCACCCCGTAATATTCCATGCAAATGTGATTCTAGTTTCCTCATCAGGCCCAATCAATCCATAACACAGAGTTAAAAGCATCTCCCGAGAGTCTTGTGTATTAGAAAGGCCTTTAAATCAGCAAACACCAGTGCACGCAGGCCCGCTCTGCTGCACTCGGAGGCCTCGGCACCGTCACATCAAGGCCGTATCAGTCACCTCACGTCAGACTGGAAGGGCGCCATTGGACTCGAGCGACAAGGCGGAAAACACATTAGCATAATGTTTACATAAATGAATACGTAAACACGGCCGTGAGATAATCAGCGTGGCGAGTTTAAATGTTTGCATCACGATGCTTTCTCCCCTTGGCTGCACGAGAAGAAGAAATATGAGAGGGAAGACGTGTCAAATCCTTGCCAGGCTCTGAGTCCCAATTCCCGACGCGCTGCTTTGACATCTTATTTGAGAAAGATAATGACATGAGATTAAGTTGTTTGGTGGAATCTGACTTTCAATCTGAGCTGGGCGCCGCATGAATATGGGTTCAGAATGGAGACTGTTACCCCTAATACAATGTATGACATCTTATTACCCTCAGTCAATTGAGGTCTATACATGCATCGCATGTACTCGTAATAATCACCACTGTATGCCTGCTAAAAGACTCAGCAAAGGTTAGTGATTAACTTCATTTCGAATGATTCTGTATACTGACAATGGTCTTATCATGAGTATTAACTGAGCACTCGTCCTCTAAATGAAGATGTTTATTTTCCGTAAACATTTTGAGCATTTGAAGTTACACGTCTAAATGTGGATACTAAGTGTGTTATCTCTCTAATTAATGTCTTTGTTCTGCAATCTCTTTTCCCAGCAGTTGTCAAAAGTATCATTAATTCGTGGTATTGACGTGACTGTGGTGTGGTCTGTCTGAAGCTTGCAGCAAGAAACTGCGTATTAGAACATGGAGTGGCCTAATTAAAAGAGACTTTGCTGATCAAACAGCATTACAGACTGACATACTGTCATAAAGTGGTTTCATTTTGTACAGCATTAATTCAAGAGCTGCATCCCCCGTTGCTAACCTCTGATCAACTGAAGTTACAGACTAAACAGCGCTCCGATTTCCCACAACAAACAAACACGTTACAACCCAGACCCACAGGTCCATCATTACATTTCAAATGTACTGTCAAGCATTAGTCTGTAATGAGTGTGTTTAACAAAACTAACTAGATCTTTCGCAGAAGAGCAGCCTACATTGAAGGATTAGACATTTTATTCATTTTACATTTATTCATTTAGCAGATGCTTTTATCCAAAGCGACATTAGCATGTGTTCTTCAATGCTAGATAGGTTTAACATGCTTATTAGTGTCATTAGCATGCTCTTTGTGATGTGTGTCATACAGTAGGTTTAAAATATTAATTTCTCCGTCACTTCACACTCTATCTGTTCTTCTTCACGAAGCTCTAGATTGATCGCTGCCCGATTTGCATAGCCCAGATACGCTGAACATCCTGTAAAGCTGACGTTCGTTTGCATCGCTTGTTCACCGTTTTTCTCAGTATAAAAATAGAGCTGCATGTATTAGCGATGCAGCTGGGCTCTCTCATCAGCGAGATTGTTGCAGAGAATTGACAATCAATCCACAGGAAATGAAAATGATAATCTACTTCTACAGTCTATCGTACGATCTCTGTGCTAGTGAAGAACAGCACTGGCTTGGAACCATCCAGCTGAGCCATACATGCAATGCTGAAAGAGCCTAAAACAAGCAGCTTTTTTTGTTCTTTGTCCGTTCTAAAGGTTACTCATGCCATTTAAATAAATGAGACAAAATGGTATTTATGCGCATAAGAGCTATCATAGTACTTTCTGTACAGGTACCAAAGTTCACACCCGACAAATGTAATTATGTTGTTTGGCATAGCGTAGCAGCACAAAGGCGCCACACTATGTGTTCTCTCATGGCCTTCAAAACGCCATGCGTGACTGTGCTAAAGTAGGTGGCATGTGCATTATGGTGAATCGCCAGCAGCACAATTGTGAGGTAAAACCATGCAGAGGAAGGTGAATAGCAGCAACCTAGAGCCTGGACACAAAGATCTCACACCTCAGGAGAAACAGCCACGGCAGGAGATATGGGTACGCTCTGCAGCATTCCTGGATCAAGCTAAACACACTGATTGTGTTCAGGAAACCAAAAGTGGTTTATCAAGTTGTAAACAACTTTGATTTGTTCTTGCATTTATCTATATTCTGCAGCTTTTATGAGTCTGTGTTTATTAGAATTAAGCTATGGTTCAATTCAAAGCCAATTTTGACGTGATTTTAAGGTTTAATTTTTTTTACAGAATTACTACTAACATATATTACAGTAGTTTAAGCTACAAATTATTATTATTTTTTTTTATCTCACTGGTGAAGTGTGATTTAAACTTGTGTAAAGCTGTAGAATTATTGATTTGTTTGTTGTATATAGGTTAAACTATAAGCCTATACTATGTATTATTTATTTTATTTTTTTCTTTATTTAACAAAATCTACTGTACACGTTCAAAATATTTCTTTCTATAATAAACCAAATGGTCAACACAGGCATACAATCTATATTAATATCATGACTGTGTGTCATCTGAGGTTGTTGTGTTTGTATCTTTAATAAATAAAGAAATGTTAGCATTATCAAACTATTATGATATAAGGGGAATCACAAAATTGAACAATGAAAAAAATTCTAATTGTTTCCACTACAAATACTATTACAAACCATTAGCTATACATTAACACCATTCATATTACTTTTATTGGTCTTTAAATGGTATCCAATAGAAATAAAATGCCATCAGTAGAAAGTAACAAATCACCATTAAAGACCTAGAGGGACCATTACATAAAGTATCTATCTATCTATCTGTCTATCTATCTATCTGTCTATCTGTCTATCTATCTACAGTTTCCATGAAAACCAATACAATTCCCATTATAACCATTACAAATTCTCTGAGGGTTTCTATTGGGTTTTTTTTTTTTTTAATTCAGTAGGGTAATCATTGTTTATTTTCCTACATCAGTAATTACTGTCTTGTTTTATTCCGTACCAAATTTATTTGAATACAGGTCCATGCAGGTATTTTTAGTTAGCATTTAAATAAAAGTGTTAATATACAGGAGGGCATGATGGTTAGCACGTTTGCGTTGCACCTCTTGGATTGGGAGTTTGACTCCCGTCTCCGCCCCTTGCTTTGGGGGCTCCTCCGGGTACTCCAGTTTCCTCCCCCAGTCAAAAGACATATGTGACAGGCTTTTCCAAATTGTTTATTGTGTATGATTGTGACCTGCGATGGGTTGCCCCAAACTCCCAGGGATAGGCTCCAGGATCCCTGTCTAAGATAAACGGTACAGAAAATGGATGGATGGTATTGAATTTTGTTACTTTAGTAACATTGATTATCATATATTTATGCTGAAGTTCATGATATTTTAATGGTAATTAATTCAGTAAAAATGTATTAAGTATTTAATTACTAATTAATTACACCAAAATTTGATTCCCCACCAGTCAGAAATATGACTACTACTACTACTGTGGCGGCTGTGTCTCAGTGGGTAGAGCGGGTTGTCCACTAATCCACTAATCGTAGGGTTGGTGGTTGGAATCCCGGCCCGGGTGATCCCATGCCGAAGTGTTCTTGGGCAAGACACTGAACCCTAAGTTGCCCCCGATGGCAAGCTAGCACCTTGCATGCAGCTCTGCTACCATTGGTGTGTGAGTGTGTGTTTGAATGGGTGAATGAGACACAGTGTAAAGTGCTTTGGATAAGTGCGCCATTTACTACTAATAATAATAACAATACATTTTTAACATAATGTATATTTTCACTAAGATTTCTAAAATAATTTTGTAAAATACATACAGTGTTTGTTATAGGACTCCCAGTGAATGAAATTCATGTACACACATCACTAAGGGAACAATCGAATTAAATGGCTTCCCATTAAGAATGAATTTGTAACTGAAACCATGTTTTGTTCATGAAACCCCGACTTGACGTGTATCTGAATATCACATAACATTAGCATCTCATAGCCACATTTTTCAAATTGCAATTTTCCCTCACGTATGATGCAGAGGTAATTGTGGTCACGTGTTAATGACTAACACTTGATATTGATTCAAATACTAGTGTGATGTATCGTTCCTTGTGCTTTCACAGAAAACTGAAAACCTGCCATGAAAACAATGATCACAGAGTAGCGAGCTTTAATAAGGTCACTAGAAAGGAGTAAATAAATTGTATGTTAAGAACGACATGTGGAAATCTCTCCAGTTAGTAAATGAGTTACAGATTGCATTGTTGAGATGTACATTCTGTCAATTGTGTGCTTTCTGGAATATTAAAATGATGTCTTAAACCGTAATAAACCAGTTCTTTGTCCTAGAATCAGACTTCTGAACCCTTCTTCCAAAAGTGGTCCAGGTTCAATGGTGTTATATTCTTACTTCCTGTGAATCATATGGATGTAGATAGTCTGCAGCACTCCTGTGAAAGAGGGTGTGTATGTAAAAGTCATCTGATCTGAGAGGGTTTGCAGTCAATGTTTTCAGAAGCATTAAATTGTGAAAGTCTTATAGGCATAATGTTGTTGCAAAAACAAGTGCTATGTTCATGAACTGTAGCACTCAGGCGGTACTTCTAGAATCTTGCTATATCGGATGGAGTGTGTGATACCTGCTGAACACTGTCTGACTCATCTGGGTGAGCAATGACCCATTTTTTTTATATTTTTATTCAACCGGCTGACACTTTTATCTGAAGCGACTTACAATTAAGATGAAGCTGATCTCAAGTGAAATCAGAACATGTTTGAATAAGCGCTTGGATTTCATTCCATTTGGGAAGTCATAAGAAAAGGTACAAACACAAACCCTGCTTCTAACGCCAACCTTTATACCTTATTATGCAAACTGAGCTATGTTAAAACAATGTTAGAGCGGTGTGAAAAATTGTTTGCCTCGATACAATCCTGTCTCGGAGGTCTACAGACAGTTCCTCGGACTTCATGGCTTGGTTTGTGCTCTAACACGCATTGTTAACTGTGGGACCTTATATAGACAGGTGTGTGCCTTTCCAAATCATGTCCAATCAACTGAATTTACCACAGGAACATCTCAAGGTTGATCAGTAGAACCCTGATGCACCTGAGCTCAATTTTGAGTGTCATGGAAAAGGCAGTGAATACTTATGTACATGTCCTTTTTTTGTTTTTTATTTTTAATAAATTTGCAAAGATTTCAAACAAACTTCTTTCATGTTGTCATTCTGGGGTATCGTTTGTAGAATTTTGAGGAAAATAATGAATTGAATCCATTTTGGAATAAAGCTAGAACATAACAACATGTGGGAAAGTGAAGCGCTGTGAATACTTTCTGGATGCACTGGATGTATATTTAAAAAAAGGCTGGGGGTCTGAGGGTTAAATTTTAGAGGGCAGATCATGCCTTATCTCTTCATAGCAGTGGCCAAAAAAATAGAATTTGTGCCTCTTTAGTGGGTGCCCATCTTTACATTTATTCATTTAGCTTTTATCCAAAGCGACTTACTAATGAGACACACTCACACACCAATGGTAGCAGAGCTGCATGCAAGGTGCTAGCTTGCCATCGGGGGCAACTTAGGGTTCAGTGTCTTGCCCAAGGACACTTCAGCATGGGATCACCCGGGCCGGGATTCCAACCACCAACCCTACGATTAGTGGATTAGTGGACAACCCGCTCTACCCACTGAGACACAGCCGCCCCATCTTCAGCATTGAGTGATGTCACACTCCACAGTAGTGGTTAATGGCTCATATGAAAGATGACACTCAGGCCTTGCAGTTTTTCATAAGAATTTCCAGGTTTAAATGTTATCATTTTATTGCGTGTTTTTATTGTATGGAGTTTTAGTATCAAAAAAGCTTTTGTTTTTATCTCTGTACCAATGTTATTGTGGAGAGTGTGAATTGTTTGCCCAGCAGCAGGCTAACACCCCTCCCCTAGCTCACAGCATCTGAACACAGAGTCATGACTAATCTTATAACAGACTTGTGGTGATAAAATCATTTATTTGTTAATACTGATTAAAATATAAGATAAGTTGTATGTCCGATACAAATACTGAATGGAATTCCAGTGAACTGCTATAAATGGTTTGAAAATAATTTTGTACCAGTGCCATATCTACAGCTGTCTGGCATCTACCCAAATTCCATGATCATGTTAGACTTCAGTTTATTTGTACAGATTGTGTTCTCTTATTTAGTATAGTTCCTAGCTTGAAGTGAATTGCTGGCAACGTGTGAAACGATCATATTATCTATGCATATAATTGATATAAATAATATTGATGTGGCAAGCTTCCTTACCTTGTAACTTCAGGAGCAGAAGAATAATCCTGACAAGCGATGAGAACACAGCCATCTTATCCAATCACAGTCTAGCTATCCTGTAACACACAATGTTGTACGATGACAAAGAAAGGATGAGATTTAGCAGCATGAAGTATACAGGTAAATTCCGGAAAGTGTGTGTGTGTGTGTGTGTGTGTGTGTGTGTGTGTGTGTCCTAACCCTTATCTTTCACCTTTAAAAAATAAATGTTAAGGAGCTCCGTGGAACAAGATCAGGTAATGAGATCGAGTGTTTTTTCCAAGCAAACGTGTCTACCAGTGTGTGTCAGTCACTCCCTCGGGCATCGTGACCATTACAAGCTTCTTCATACTCCTCCAGTCTCGCCTCCTACAGCTTCATTTCAGCCTGAGCTAATAAAGCATGGATTTCAGGTCAATCGCTTCACATTACCAAGCATCATGGAACAAATAATAGTGATTTACTTAATTAAAAACCAAACATACTGCCGTCTAAATAAACAAAAGGAGAAGAACGCTTTATCTCTTTGAGGCATTTCCCACTGTCTATTAGTCGCACTTCATCAGGCTTTGATGAGAATTAGCTCACTGTCAGATATCCCCATGCCAATAAACAGTGCCAGGCACTTTTTTTTTGCTACTCATGCCATGAAGTCTCTATTTTCTCAAATTTCTCTGCATACAGTATCTATCTCTCCTTCATGGTTTCTCTCTAATCACCTAATGTGTGAGCTCTGAAACAAACCTAAACAACAGCTTTCAATGCCATAACACCAAGTCAAATCCCAAACACTGTCTATGACAAAGTGCTTCTTTGGAAAAAAAGAAAAAAAAATGTTTAGCTTGTGTATAACCCGCGAGCCTTTTTACGAAGAACAGGCTCATCTTCTGCATCTTCACAAAGAATGTGTGTGTATGAGTGTTGTTATGTGAGAGATCCCAGAGTAAGTGTGAAAGACTCAGGAACATCACATTGCATGTAATGAGACATAGCGTGTGCCATGTCTGACCTCATTGAGCACCAAGACCCAAGAAACACAGACACTTTAATTGCAGCAAAATTGTGAGATAAATGGGTTGTTTTTGTTTTGTTGTGTACCATTGTATTTGATTGTCTTGTCAGGCTCAGCTGCCTTTCTGTGTTGGAAGATTCATGTGGACAGGCACGAAAGGGCAGAAACATGGAGCTGCAATGTAACCTGAAAGAAGCAGCGTTCTCCATGCTACAGTGGCCTATAAGTGCAAAACACATTAACAAACCAATAAGGTGACAGCAAATCGGACAACACAGGAGTAAAATGAAAATAAAAGCACATCAGCAAATCAAAAACCATCTGGGTTACACATGTAGCCCTGTTTCCTGAGACATAATAATTCTTTCTTCTGAATAACCCGTTTCCTTTAGGCAACTTTTTAGTCTCAAATAATTCATGTTAAATAATGCTGTGCACCATGTGAATGCCCTGATAAAAAATAAGCACAAATACGAGCTTCAGTAAATTCATTTACGCTCATATTTCCTTTTACTGTAAACATCCTCCAGATTTCCAATCTCTGTGATCTCTATAAGCCTGACATGCGATCAGCAATGAGATTATGATGTTTAATAAGGACCCTTTCTGTTCCCTTTCAAAGGGAACTCAACATTACGTGAGCTTCATGCTGTGGGAAGTGCCTTTGAGCATGACAAGTATCTGAACTCTGTGTGAAATCGCACCTATTTATAGGCCTGCCATGGTCAGGTGATGTGGCATTTCGCATGTTGCGTGACTATAAAACGACACCTGTAAACAATGTCATCAACCTTATTGTCACATCACAGCAAACCAGTGATTACATTTCCCATCCTGCAGGATAGTGAAGGAGACATCATTCCAAGGTAATAAGGAACACCCTACTGAGACTCAACTCTATCAAGTCTCCTCAACGGGATGCCATGGATCCCCCAGAACCTTACGATGGACTTTTCGGCTACCCTGAGTATTTTCTGTTTGATGCCAATTTAATTTTTTTGAGCCTGGCACACCTCAAGCCTGACCAGAGGCAGTGGCTGGGGTTCATACTCTCCCGGCTCATTGGCCAAGTCAATTGGGTGGATCATTGGGCCCATACATGAATCCAAATGTCTTCACAATGTAACTCAATTTTTGGGGCTATTGATAAAGGAGTTTGGGAGTCTAGAGTACACCCCCAACATGATTTTTTGGGGAGGCCAGTCTCATGAATGAACCTGCGAGGCTGTTCACCATCTACAACAAGATGAGCTCCTCCCCAAAGCTCCAGTTGGAGGTCTACATGATGACTTCCTCTCCAGAGCTCCAACCTGAGACCCACGAGGTGGTCTCACCATCCAAGCTCCAGCCAAAGGTCAATGTGGTGACCTCTTCCCAGAGCTCCAGCCTGAGGCGCACAAGGTGGTCTCACCCACAGAGCTCCAGCTGGAGGTCAGCTGGAGGTCTGCTCCAGAGCTACAGACTGAGATCCACAAGGTGGCCTCCGGTGCAGAGCCCCTGCCAGATGTTAATTTGGTGACCTCAGCTCTAGAGCTACAGCCAGAGGTTAACATGGAGGCCAACTCCCCAGAGCTCCAGCTCAAGACCCATGAGGTTGACTCATCTCCAGAACTCCAGCATAAAGTCAGGTTTTTGCTAGAGTTCTATGAGGCGACCTCCCATGGCACATTCCAATCTGAGGTCCACGAGGCGACCTCCCCAGTCAAGTTCCAGTCTGAGGTCGAAGAAACAGCCAACCATGTTCTGCTCTTGCCTGAGTCTACTGACAAGGCCAACCATGTTCTGTAGGAGGAACACTCAGCCGCTCTGCGGGACTAAGGATGCCTTTCAGCATCCCTATACAGCTGAGGACTCTGCTCAGCCTTCCTGTTCAGGTGAGGAAGTTTCTCCACCTCCCATTGCAGCCAAGAGCTCCGATTTGCTTCCCTACTCTGCCTCAGAAGTCAATACATCATGGTTTGCTATGGACCTAGCTCCATTTTCCAATGCCACTGTGGATGTTGCTCTGCCTCCCTGCTCCACTGAGGACTCATGCCTCATGTCTGCTCCTCGGATCCTTGAGGAACTTGCTACTTGTTAGACAATGCCTGCATTGGAACCTGAGTGGCTGTGTGGAAATTTTGCCCAGAGGGCCCGGACCGCCCGGAGGAGGGAGTGTATTTTGGTGCTGGGGGGTCCATCATATCACAGCAAATCAGTGACTACATTTCCCATCCTGCACTGTGGCCTACACACATGGCCGTCATGGGCCACAATTCCCAGAACACTCACTTTCATTCTACTCATGCACCCCTGATCCAATCTCACACAACATCACACCACACATAAAAAAGACTGTTTGAACACCAAGTCTTTGCAAAGTATATGCTCAGTTGTCTTCTGTCTCTGTCATTACCAAGCCTTGATATCATGTTTGTTTATTCTGGTTTTGACTTTGCTCACATTTATGACCTTGTCCCTTTGCCTTGCCTAGTTTGGACTGTTTGCCTGATCGATTGACCCTTGCATGCCTACGTACTGTGATTTCAGCCTGATCCTTTGAAATTATTCGACTAATTGTTGTTTCATTATACTGCCATACCTGCATATGCTTCAGTCTGCACCTCCATTATGTGACACTTATTATTCAGCAAAGACTGCATGTCAGCTGTTTATGTGAATGCTTGGAAAAACTTTTCACATACTCTCTATATTTTCAACAAAAAAAAAAATCTTTATTTTTTTGTCCCTTTGCAAAGAAAAGAAACGTTTAAGTCAGAGAGACTTCAGGAAGTGTGTTACTCTTGGTTCCCATTTTATTATGGAGCGGGATGGACTCTTTCTATGTGGGGATGGAGCATATTGCAGTGGCCCTTGAGATGGCTGACCACCTGCATTGTGAACGCTTCACAATCAGGCCCTTTTCTCCAGAAGTGCATAATGAAATATTTCGATCCTGGGGAACACCGTACACCAGCCGTATTTATAACCCTATGCCGAAGGTGGAGGAGGCTTCCGAGCTATCTCTCTCTCTCTCCATTAATCTCTCTCCATGTAAGGCCACCTCAGTGTTGGTTGGCAAAGCCTATGCAGCAGCTGGTCTCGCTTGTGGGTTACTGCATACTATGACAGCATTGCAGGCCTACCAAGCAGACCTACTGAGTGAGCTCGACAGCTTCTGGCCTGTTTGTTGGTGCTGGTAATGCCATCGCTGATAGATTTTGCAAGGAGAAACAGCAAATTATGTTGTTCAGCTAGTTCCTTCCCCATTGTGTCAAGTTCAACTAGTATGAGGGAGGCACAGAAGGGTGGTTTTTACAGCTGTTATTTCCTGGTCCACAAAAAAAAAGGTGGAAGCATGCAACCAATTTTATATCTGTGTCATCTGAACCGTACTCTTCAGACATACAGTTTCAAGATATTCAATGCAAACTTATCATTCCCGAGATTCAGTTTGAGAACTGGTTTGTGATAATAGATCTTAAAGACATATATTTCTACATAGAAATATTGCCCAGTCACAGAAAGTTCCTGAGGTTCACATTTGGAGGTAATGCGTACCAATATCATGTTCTACCCTTTGGTGTAGCTTTGTCCCCTCGTGTCTTCACATAGTGCATGGATGCCGCTCTGGCTTCCTTGCGACTCCAGGGCATCCATGCACTTAAGTACCTGGACAACTGGTTGATTCTAGCACAATCCAGGGAGTTTGGCGATTCAACATCAAGATGCTGTTCTCGTCCACGTGAGGAGCTTGGGGCTCAGGTTGAACCACAATAAAAGTATGCAGATGACAGCTTTTCTACTATGAAGAGGGAATTTCCATCTCAGCACACATAGGGTCAATCCGATCAACATGGAGCAACATACAGCTGGGTCTGGGCATCCCCTCCAGTCTCTACTGAGTGTAATCAGTGTCACCCGGCGATGCCTACATGCTCTGAGAATTTGGAGGTGTCCCCGGATCCTAGCCTTGGGTCACACTCTCAGGGCGTGTCCGTATCATAAGATGGTAATGAGAGATGCCTCCCTCCTGGGCTGGAGCACAGTCTTAGATGGCTGTCTAGTTAACTGTGGCTTATAAATCACTTAAAAATGCGGGCCGTATTTCTAGCACTGAAATTCTTTCTTCCTCAGGGGATTGGAGGCTCCATCCACAAGTGGGGGAGTCTGTATGGGGGAGATTTGCATGGCTTTGTCAAACTGGGACATGCCTGTGAAGTGTGTCAGTGTTTCAGATAATACGAGCTGATGACGTGGTTTACAGGCGCCGTTTTTTAATCACGCATCGCATGAAATTCCACATCACCTGACCATGGCAGGTATGATTTCCCACGAAGCTCATGCAGTGTCTTATTCCTTCTCAGGGAGCAGGGTTACATGCGTAGCCCAAACCCCAGACGCTTTTGAGCTAATGCTAAAATTTCAGATTTTTGCAGTTGTGTTTTGGCTTTGCTCTTGTATTTTTTAACTTGCGGTTATATGTGTTTGTTTGTTGGGGTTTTTTTTTTCTCTGTTTTTTTCTATTTTTTATTTGTTGTTGTGTTTTCAAATTTTCTCTTATGTTTTTTTTTTGCTTGCTCTTGTATTTTTGAATTTGCTCATGTGATTTTTTTTTTTTGATTCATTATGATTTGCTGTTACATTTTTACTTTGTTATTGTGTGTTTTGTTTTTGCCTTACTGGCCAACATAACATGCAGATTCGGACAAACTTCCATCCAACACTAAACACAAACATCGAAACAACAACCAGCCGTATTACTGCTGAAATTATACACTAACTGATGGATGATTTTGAATCTAGCCCAAGACACCAGCAGTCGGTTTTTATATGAAGGTTTTCTCTTCATAGCCTCAGAATTGAAATATGTCTGTGGCTATGAGAATATCCATCAATCCTGGCAGATAAAGCTCTGCAGTACTCTAATCTGTTTAGATCCAGGCCTGCTGTGTCAATATGCTTTCCGCACACTATCGAAGATGGCAGCACATGCTGCGACAACCGCACTGCCTACGCTCCGCACGTTTCCCTTCCATAATCGTTTCTGACCTTGCCTCTCTCTCTAAGCATTTCAGAAAGGGGAAAGTTTGATTTGAAATTTGATTCGCCGATGCAACTTTCTGGTCAGCCGAGGGGAGAGGATGCAGACCGTGACCCTGTTAGGTGAATTTTAATGGCTTCTTTCATAACTCCCTCCAACGGCTCAGCACTCCCTGGCCTTAGCCTATTTGATGTGAAAGGCCCATGAAATCAACCGATGTCCAGGAAATGAACGCTTCACTCAGAGCCACTCCTGAGCTATGCAGATTGGAACACACATATCAATACATGCTCAAAATTCCTGTTTTGCTTTGATTATATACAGTGCATGGTATTTCCATTTTCTTTGAGTGAGCTGGATGAACTGAAGTGCTGTAAAATTTAAGAATTTCTGTTTGGGAACAAAGAATTGCCCGAAAATGATTGCTAGTGTACTGAACCAACTAAAGCAAAAGTAACATATGCATGTGTGGAAAGCTTGAATTGACATCGGACACAATGGGAACAAAGGACGTTAATTCATACCAATAAACTGCATAAATAAATATATGCAAACTTGATAACAACAACAAAAACAATGTACAAGATCAGTCATTCACACAAATGAATATATTTTTAGGACATAAGATACACAAGCAAAATTGTATGTCTTGTCCGTTTAGTGTGTTTGCACACCAAATTTGTGGGACTTCCACCTAAGGTGCAAAATACAGCATGGAAGCAGTGGAAATACAGCGCCCTCCACTTATATTGGCATCCTTGGTAAATAGGAGCAAAGAAGGCTGTGAAAATTGTCTTTACAGAAATACAAGTGCAAACACGACACAGGTTTATAATAAAAAAAAATTTTGTTCTATATAGGTGTGCATCAGTTATTGGCACCCCTTTGAATTCATATGAGAAAAATATATTTGAGGTATATTCCCATTGATATTGATTTGTTTAGTACATCTGGGTAGCTAGAAACATTGTTCAACCATGACTTCCTTTTCACAGGGGTATGAATATGAGGGAACACATAGGTCAAATTCCCTTATATGGATGGATGGATGGATGGATGGATGGATGGATGGATGGATAGATAGATAGATAGATAGATAGATAGATAGATAGATAGATAGATAGATAGAATATAGATAGTGATGTGCAGCAAAATGTTGTTGAGTTTCACAAAATGGGAAGTGGCTATGTGAATATAACAAACGCATTGACACATTTACACCATCAGGGCAATAATTAAGAAGTTCCAGTCAGCACGTGTGTCTATATCGTCTCAACACACTGTGAAGAGGATGATTTGAGTGGCCAAAAAATCTCCAAGGATTACAGCTGAAGAACTACAGAAGTTAGTCAGAAACTCTCCACAAGACATCACCACAAGATGGTTGGAAGAATAAAAGCCTCTACTCTCATCCAAAACCAAACTTTGCCAGACACTACTGGACCTTCACATGGGATCGGGTTCTACGGTCAAATGAAACCAGAATAGAGCTTCTTGGTAAGAAACACCAGAGGTGGTTTTGGCACACAGAGAGGTAGCCATATGGAAAAGTACCTCATTACCACGGTTAAATATGGAGGTGGAGCGTTAATGTTTTGGTGATGTTTTTCTACCAGAGGACCTGGACATTTTGTTACGACACATGGCATCATGAACTCTATCAAATATCAACAGATATTAAATGAAAACCTGACTATCTCTGCCACAAAGCTTCAAATGGGCTGTGGTTGGATCTTCCAGCAGGACAATGTTCCAAAATCAACACACAAATGGTTTACTGACCACAAAATCAAGGTCCTGCCATGACCATCCCATATCTGTTGGATAAACCTGTGTTTTGTGATTGTTTTTAACAAAAGATTAAAAGGTGAAACAATAAAGACAATTTAACAAAGTATTATTTGCTCAAATTTACCAAAGGGTGCCAATATTAGTGGAGGGCACTGTAGATTAATTTAGCATGACATTCACTTTGAGAGCAATTGCATTCATGAATTATTATGACTGGAGGGCAGGTATTAAATTTGTGGAAATACCTTTTTGACAGGTAAAGGCGAAATAAAAGCTTTAGTAAAAAAATATTAATTATTCAGCCAGTATCTCAAAATAAGGAAATTCCATACCATACACATGACATCATTCCCACAAATACTCTTTACTGATTCTATAAACTGCTCACTTTGATATAGACACAGTAAATTCATCATAAAGGTACAGTAAGAACACTTCCAACAAAGTAAATATAAAGGTGACTATAAAGACTAAAAGTATCAATGCGATCATTTGTCCTTTATATAATACACTACTGTTGCTTTTAGTAAGATTTATGGAATGCTTGTGCATGTACTACGTGTTACCAGACCTGTTTTATATCAATAGTATGTAATCATTTCACATAAATGATGAAATAACAGTTCTTCTTAATCTTATAAGGACTTTAGAAGGACATAGTACAAGTACAAGGTTGAACCAGACATAACCGTCCTTGGTTTAAATCAAGAAAAGGTACTGTGCTTTCTGTTGCACTTTTCAATGTAGTCAAATCATCAAGATTTCCCTTCAAGTCTTCCTACTTCCATAAACATAGCTCAATCCCCCTCCTAACACACACCTGTTGCATGAGTCAACTCCGATCTGACAGAGAGAAACGGAAACAACAAAGCGATGATAATAGAGTCCTTCTTTCAGTTTCACATCACCTCAGTCTGATTGAGTCTTCTGAGAGATACAGAGAGAAACACTGCTCCCATAGAAGAAAGAAAGGAAGTAAAGCAAAGCAGGTAGATTTGCATGAGAGTGAGTGGAGCTCACCTTTATTTGACGTGGTGCGACTCGTTACTCATCACTTGGTGTAAAGAGCACTCTCCGACTCTGATGGTGAAGTCACTTTGAGTCTACAACGTTCACACCCTTTCTCCCTGACAGCTCCAAAATGACACGGGGGAGGCAAGGAATGAGCGAGGGATGTGAAAGAGGGAGGAAAAGAAATTACAAGAAAAGTGCTGATGTTAAGAAAAAGATCAAGAAACCACTGGAACATGATGCTGCAGCTCTTCGCAGGTCATTGCCCTCCCCTGCTTTTAATGCTTTGTCTTTTTACAGTCTCTGTTTGGTGTGATTGTGTGATGTTCTTTTTTCTCTATCTTGCTGTGCTCTATTAACACTTTCTTTACTGTTTGGATTAGCAGGTTTGCTTGGGTTTACAGATTACATTTTAGTCATTTGGAAGACTCTTTTATTCTAAAATGTTAGGCAGAAGCCAAAAAGAAATGCAAAGAACTGTGTAGTTGCAGGTTAATGGCCTTCCTCAAGGCCCCAACAGTGCTGGCTAAGACATCAGAATCTCATCTGTACACTAAATGACTCGGTTTGAGCATAAAGCACACTGCTTATGCTAGAGGAACCATTTTCTTTCCTACCTTAATGTGGTGCACTTCCATACACTATACAGGCAAACGTTTTTGGCACATGCAAATAAATAATGGAGAGCAAAGATGCCTTCAAAATAATGAAATTAAACATTTCTACATTTAAGATAAAATACAGTAAAGAGCAGTAAAGAATTTGAGTGACCTGCACAGAGCCCTAACCTCAGCCACATTTGGGATGAATTGAAATGCCGACTGTACCCCCGTCCTTTTCCTCCAGTATCAGTGCCCAAAGTCACTAATGGTCTTGTGGTGGAATGAGCAGAAATCGTCACAGCCACACTCCTAAATCTAGTGGAAAGACTTCCCAGAAGAATGGAGGCTGCAATAAGTGGGGTGGGGGTCTCAATATAATATTAATGCCATGGTTTTGTAAAAGGATGTTTAACAATCACGTTTGGCCATATAGTATAGGAAGACGTCCATACAGCCTTTGCTGTATATTCCAGATTTCTTCACCGAACTGAATGAAATGCAGGTTTGTTCAGGTGGCTTATATATTACTTGTTCACAGTGATGCGCCTAGGGCAAGTGATCTTAGACAATCCACCTACTGGTTGCACATTTCAACTCCAGGGTTTGATTCTGAGCGTAGGTTACTGTCTGAGTCGTCTTACATTTACATTCATTCATTTAGGAGACGCTTTTATCCAAAGGACTGACAAATGAGAAAATACAGGAAAAAGCAATATCAAGCAAAGAACAATACGAGTAGTGCTACCATACAAGACCCATTAATTGAGTTCCAGAAGAAGGAAAGTGTGCAGAGTAGAGGTGTAAGAGCCAGAGTAAAAGGTATATGGCGCACTTATATAGCGCTTTTATCCACAGCGCTTTACACTGTGTATCATTCACACACACACACACCAATGGTAATAGAGCTGCCATGTAAGGTGCTAACTTGCCATCAGGAGCAACTTGGAGTTCAGTGTCTCGCCCACGGACACTTCGGCGTCTGGAGTCATCCGGGCCGGGAATCGAACCTCCAACCCTACGATTAGTGGACAACCCGCTCTACCACCTGAGCCACAACCGCCCAGAGTAATTATTTATTAATTTATTTTTAATGGATTGGTTAGGTGTTAATGGAAGAGGTGGGTCATTAGCTGTTTTTTGAAGATAGTGACAGATTCTGGGGTCCGGATTGAGGTTGGAAGTTCATTCCACCACTGAGATACAGTTAGTCTGAAGGTTCTTGAACAGGACCTTGAGCCACGCTGAGAGCTCTTGCATGTTCTCCACATGTCCACATGAGTTTCCTTCATGTTTCCTCGTTTCTCCCCTTTCCAGTCGGTGCATTGTGAGAGTGTGTGCATATGAATGTGCATTGAGATAAACTGGCTTCCCATCCAGGATGTATTCCTGCCTCACACACAGTGTTCCCAGGATACGCTCCGGATACACTGGTGCCCTGACCAGGAAAAAGCACTTACTGAAGATGAATGTTTGTTTTTGTTTTTTTTCTTTCCCATTTGATTTTTACTAATTCACAGATTACAGTTCAAGCAGTTCATATTCAGTGGTTTGTGGTTAAGTGTGCTATTAAAGGACACAACAGCGCCACTCAGGGAACCCTGGCATTTAAACACATCTTCCTAGTCACATGGAAAAGGATATTTTGTTAATGCATTAAGGCTTCTCAAGCATTCTTGCACTGGCACTCAGGTGGTAGAATGAACTTCCTCTGGCTCTCACAATACAAACATTTACTGAAGATTTACCTCTTCACCAAGCACTTAAAAACTCTACTTGTACTATTCAAATTGCTTATTGAACTAAATTTATTCTAACAGGCCTTAATCTTGATAGTATAGCTTGATAGAAGCATCTTCAAATTGCTGTAAATGTATAGAATTTTGAACACAGAACCATAACCACTGAGAATAACTGCCATTTTGACCATACATATCTTGCTAGTCTTGCAAAAACAATGGCTGATGCAGTACTTATTGTAGTCGTCCCATTTTCTCTACTCTGCAAAGCTCCCTCGCAAGTGCAACAGGCAAGGCGCATGAGGTGAAGTCTGTAACAAAGCGCTCGAGACAAACAAGTGACGCTTTAGTGGTTTTTAATAAAATACTCAGGATGAAACTGTTTACAAGAAGGAGGTGAGCATGAACATGAATGTAACACTAGAAATCAAAGTCTGTAAACTAGAACGTGGAAGACAAGGAGGATCTTATCAATTTGAACAAATCCCTGAATTTGAATTAGATGAATGATTAGCATATTATTTAAACACAATGTACATGACTTACTGGGAGTCTGTGCAGAGTGAGGATATAAAGAGTCCTTAACTGATTGGGAAAGGGCTGTAAGTGTTAATATTCAGGCAAGCAAGACAGGGTGCCAGTCACCTGCACCCAGAACAAGTGTGAAGCAGTTATAGAGGTGTGCTGGCAAATGGAGTTAAGGCCCTTTCACACTGAGCGGGACACGATAAAGCTAAGTCAAAGCCGATGAACAATGCTTTCACACTGAACGCGAAATGATTGATTGCCTTCAGCTAATTCATGCCTGCATGATAGGTGGCGCTGACCGAGAATGCATTTTACACCTGCACACTAGGTGGCCCAAACCACTATACAGCTGAACGGTCTATGTCTTTGACCACTGAGAAGAAGAGTCACTTAAATGTTGGCACATAGCACCATAAGACACCCAAACTGTGAAGACGCAAAGAAAAAATGTTTTTGTAGACGCTGTGACTTTTTTTTATCAAAAAGTACTTTGTTCCCAGACACCAATGATAACAAGACCACAACATACATTCCCTTCTCTCTTCCTGAATACTTTTCTTTGGTGTTTACACTGGTTTTTAAAAACAGCTGTCTATGCTATAGCGCCACCAATCTCACCCTTTTGTGCAACAGCAGCAGGTGATCCAAAGATCAAATCTAATTGGATGGCCCATTTCATCGTGCCAACGGGGGGAAAAAATCGGCACACTGGTTGCTTTGTTGCGCCACAATGGATCGTGCCAGGTGTAAGGTACTGTTGTTTCAATTCAAGAGCATCATTGTATCATACATTCGTGACGCTTAATCACCCTCTCCTAGGAGCCAAACCTGAGGTGATTCAATTACAAATGGATGGTTGACCTCGCTTTCATGGTCCTGGGTCATTACTGCAGAATGAATGGAGGTAGGGTTTGGAACTGGACTTATCCTGAGTCCAGTCATTTACTGTCCTTGCATTCAGACTAGGGGAGAGCAATCCTGCTGCAGGCATAGTAACATCCTCCCAGCTCACTTGCTGTCTCCAAGTACTCTGGAGTTCAGGTCTATGCATTGGTGTCCAGAGCCCTGACAGTACAGACACAGGCTCTCAGAAATCATCGTCTGGTCCTGGTAATGGCCATGGGTTCATAGGGTTTCTTCTCTCATAACCTGTACTGACTAGACAGGCTCTACACTTGAACAAGCTATCCAGTCTGATCAACAGGGTAATCAGCATTCTGTAAGAGCACAGGACAAACAAGAGATGCTTTAGTGGGTTTTAATAAAATCCTTCAACAAACACGATAAGACTGTTTACAAGAAGAGGGTGACCATGAACATGAGCAAAATAAGAATATGATGTAACACTAGAAATCATGGCCTTTAAACTAGAAAGTGGCAGGCACCGAGAATACCAACATGAACTTTGAGTGAACTTGACTTAGAGGAATATCTAATGTTATTTAAACATAAACAAACAATACAAAGTACGTGACTTAGAAATACTGTGAGCATGTTGGAAGACCAAATAGCGAGAGCACATATAGCATTCAATGCAGAGGCATTAGATTTGTTTATTGATTGTGAAAAAGCTGATGTTAAATTTCAGGCATGACAGAGCACATGGGACTTCGATCATCACGTACAGTAGTAGCAGAAACACAGCGATACTGTTATTATATGTATACGTTTAGATTTAAACTCAGGGTATAGCCAAAAATGTGGACATAAAAAAACCATAAAAAAACGATGAATGAATGAAAAACCACTGGAAAACACAGTGGTTATAATAAGAGCACTGTCAGCATGGGGTGTGAATTTAGGCTCTGAAAGTTCCTCAACCTCAGCTACATCACTCAACTCTATAACTGGTCTCCCAAAAGTATAAACAAACTGGCAGCCTAAATTAAGCCACTGCATCCCTGACAAGGCTGTTACTGAAGATGAACACTGGAAATGCATTGTGCTCGTGTTAATGACAGTGCTTATATATTATACAGTATACTGTTTACATATTTGCAAAAATATGGTCATGTGTGTGTGGAGTTTGCATGTTCTCCCCGTGTGTCGGGGGTTTCCTCCGGGTACTCCGGTTTCCTCCCACAGTCCAAACACAGTCTAAAGTGTCCGTAGTGGATGAATGTGTGTGTGTGTGTGTGTGTGTGTGATTGTGCCCTGCGATGGACTGGCACTCTGTCCAGGGTGTACCCCGCCTTGTGCCCCATCACCCCTGGGATAGGCTCCAGGTTCCCCCGTGACCCTTACCGTGAGTAAGCGGTTGAAGATGGATGGATGGATGGATGGCCAAAAGTATATAGCAAGCATGCTGTAGGTAGCACTAGTGTATCAAAGTCAGTAATTAATGCGTCTGTAATAATAGTGTATGACTGTGATACATGTAGATACAACCGTGGTTCAAAATTGGATAACAAGTCATTATGGGACTTGAAATGTGCATGTGGGTTTCTTTGTATTGTCAAAAGTACTATAGAAATAAACTTGAATTCCTGACACTTCATATTTGTGCTGCTTGAAAACAAATTGTTCTGAAAGGGGAAAGCCACTGCTGTAGAGTTCACTGTAAAACTGAAAAACATAAAGCATACAAGCAGTATACAAGCATACAGAGTTGAGGGTTAAGGGTCTTGTTCAAGGACCTAACAGTAGCGTTTCCTGCAGCTCTGCTGATTTGAGCTTGCAATCTTTAAATCTCAAGTACAAAGCCTTAACAGCTGAAGCAGTGAGACAAAATCAATTTTAGCTTTTAGCTTAGCTCAGAAAGTCTGTGTGACGGCCCCAGATCTCTACCACACTAGTACTTTACAGACATGAATTCTCCAAACCGACTAGTTTTTAACATTTATGCTCATGCACAATAAACAGGATAGAGATGATTCACTTTATTTCATATATTCCATATAGCACCCCCGAGGCCCTTTTTCCTCCAAGCATTCAAACTGTATACAGAATTAATTTTCTGCAGTTGAATATTTGATTATGCGTGGAGTACCCACAATTCCTTCCTTCTCGTGTGTCTCTTCTTGAGGGCATGCTAAAACCTGGAACAGTGTTCTGAGACGTACATGATGTGACTTGGATCTAGTGCTGTGTCAGGAGGAAAAGTTTCAAAGTATGTTTTCCATTAGGAATATTTCCTGCTTTTGAATGAAGTACAATTCATTTAGACCATTTTAGAGAATCTCCTCTGTGGTGCCTCTCGAGATGTAATGAAAACTCCAAAAAGATACCGCTTACAAGTTTTGTTTTGCTTATGAAAGGATATATATTATGTATTTCATGCATGTACAGTGTTTTATGATCACATTATGGTTACCCAATAATCACATTTATAGTTATTGAAGATTATTTTTTTGTGACAACAGATGTGGCTCGTGTTGAGGTCAGTGCATAATTTCCCATTTTGTATGATCTCCAGAGTATTGACTAAGCTACACTGAATTCCTAGTGACTTCATATCCAATATATACAGTGCTTTGAAAAGTATTTGCCCCATCCTGATTTATTTTGCGTTTTTGTACATCTCATACTAAATAGTTTTAGATGTTCAAACAAAATACAACATGAAACAAAGGCAACCTGAGTAAACACACAATACAAGGACATTCTCCTTTAGGATTTTCTGGTACGTAGCAGAATTGCAAGTTGACCAGGCCCTGAAGCAACAAAGTATCCCCACACCATCACATATCCACCACCATGCTGGACTAGAGATGATGTTCTTTTTATGGAAACCTGTATTTGGTTTATGCCAGATGTAACGGGACCCTTGTCTTCCAAATAATTCGACTTTCGACTCATCAGTCCACAGAACAATCTCTCAACAGGTTTGAGGATCATCAAGGCGTGTTTAGGCAAAATTCACATGAGCCTTAATGTTCTTCTGGGTTAACAGTGGTTTTCACCTCACTACTCTTCCATGGATGCCATTTTTACCCAGTGTCTTTCTGATAGTAGAGTCATGCACAGTGACCTTTATTGATGCAAGAGAGTCCTGTAGGTCATTTGATGTTGTCCTTGGCTCTTTTGTGACTACCTGGATGAGTCATTTCTGTGCTCTTGGAGGAATATTGGAACATCAGCCACTTCTGCAAAAGTTCACTGCTGTGCTGAGTTTTCCATTTGAAGATAACGTCTCTCACTGTGGTTCTATTCGAGTCCCAGAGCCTTTGAAATCGCTCTGTAACCCTTCCCAGATTGATGTATTTCAATCTCCTTCTTCCTCATCATTTCTAGAATTTATTTCAATTCTGTCACAGTTCGTTACAGGGTAAGACCTTTTAACTAACCTCATGTTGTTGAAAAGGTTCTATTTAAGTGCTGATGTGAATGAACAGGGTTTGCAGTAATCAGGCCTGGTTGTGTCTATTCCAGCTGAACCCCATTATGAATGTAGTTTCATAGATTTGGGGAATTAGTAAGTATGGGGGCAAATACATTTTCACACAGGACCGGCTCGTATTGGATAACTTTTTTGCTCAATAAATAACATTATTAATTAAAAACTGTATTTAGTGTATACTCAAGTTTTATTTAAAATTTTGTTTTAATTTAAAACACCCACCTCTTCCGTCAACACCTAACCATCTCATAAAAAAAAAAAAAAAAAAAAAAACCTTTTCCCTCAACTCTGCGCACGTTGCTTCTTCTAGTACTCAATTAATAGATCTTGTATAGTAGCACTACTTGTATTGTTCCCTGCTTGATATCACTTTGCTTGTATCTCTCATTTGTAAGTCGCTTTGGATAAAAGCGTCTGCTAAGTGAATAAATGAAATGAAATGAAAGGATGGGGCAAATACTTTATCACAGCACTGTATACATAGCTCAGTACATACTGCAGTATGAACATATGTGACTTATTGTGTTTATGTAGTTTATAAACACTACTTAAAGTATTGGCACCACTGTCTTCACGTGGGTCTCTCTCCACCTTAAAAAACACCTTCCCATGCTCAGTAATTCACTCTGTAATGGAGAAATCTATATACCTGTTTTTGTTTTTGTTTTTTTATGCAAAGAAAGCAATGCTCGTGTATTTCAATCACCTTCTTCCTCATCATTTCTAGAATTTATTTCAATTCTGGCATAGTGTGTTACTGGATTCTCCGCCACACAACATCCAGAGAACTTGTACTACTTTCACAAGTAAGAGTCATGTGACAGAAAATGGACCGAACTGCTCAACCAGGATACAGACAGCTCTGGGTTTGGATTTGTTACACAACCATGTTGTGCTGCGCAATGGAAAATCACTATTATATTACATCACCGAGAGAGGTAGAGCTCAGATAAAGTCAATTATACACTTGTACAAGTTTTAAAAATAGAAATTAAAAACCTAAATTGGGCTTCTTACATTAGTGCAAAATTTCCACACTATTACATCACACACACACACACACACACACACACACACACACACACACACACAAGTGTTGCTGAGATACAGACCAGAGTTTCTAAAATTTGGGCAGAAGGGACAGATGTGAAAGTCTGCCTGCTGTTGTTCAGTCATTAAGTACAGTAGCCTCAGGCTAGTTTTATGTACACACACACACACACACACACACACACACATGTCATTTGCATGGAGGTATACCTTTAAAT
>JAFFST010054985.1:9619-12119 GCA_022414735.1 Noturus placidus | reverse complement strand
GCTCCTTATGCAGTCGTTTAATGACGGATGGAGAATGTGATGTCTACAGCAGAGTCGGTGAGATCTTTTCTCAACCTCAATAGCACCGAGTCTGAACCGGTGTCTTTGGGCTGCCATGACTCTAAACTAGCCGTGTCACATCTTGTGTGGTCCCATGCACAGCCCTTCACCTCATGTAAGGTTATACAGGAGTGTTAATGGTCCTTCAAAGCAAAAGAAAATGTTCAAATAAATAAATAAATAAATAAATAAATAAATAAATAATGTTTCCCAGAGTAGTCATTCAGCTCACTGTAGAATCGGCGTCATTGAGTCTGAAGTATTTTCACACTCAGAAAGTACATTTAGGAGTTTTCTTTACCATCTGCCTGTATCTCCTTACCATCTGCTCCACTGTTTTTCCAGGACCAGACTATGCAACACCTACAAGAGATACAATTAGTTAAAATAATAAAAATAATAATAATAGTAATCTGAAATAGTGTTGCATGTGCATGTGTGTTGCACCGAATATGTGTATGTGTAATAGTTTTATGTCTATGATGAGATCCTAAACCATAATATCTCCATACATAGGGGACTATGTATACCAGCACCACGTCAGTTGTGTCCTCATCAGTGGATGTTTGTGGACGAAACATCCAAACTTACATCCATCACACTTCTAACTACACACATAGTCACTGTAGTTACTAAATAACCCATCGGGGTTATTAAATAATATGTTATGTACATGCTGACTCCCTGATCGATAAACGTGGAGTTCAACAGATTAGCAGATTATATGTTGTCACTACATAGCATGCAGACATGGTCAGCGTGTGGAAACACTGTACACAAGACAGGAATACACTCTGGATGGGATGGCAGTTCATTGCAGGGAAACATATACATATTCACACCTGTAGGCGATATTTTTGACAGCGAGTGGCATATTTTTGGAAGGAAACCAGAATTCCTGAAGGAAAACCATGCAAACACGAGAGACACATGAACAGAAACACTGCACAGACAGTAACTGAGATCGCACCGGGGTACAGCTGTACCACTGTGCCACCCACGTGATATTCAGACATTTCAATATCACACAAGCTTCTTTTTTTTTTTTTTTTAAACAACAAAATAATTAGATTGTTGTCTCAGTTCTGACTTCCGCTCCTCACACTCATAATGTAATAATAGCTTAATCATTTTACACATTGGTTCCATGTAGTCACTACATTATAAGCCGCAGGGTTTAGAAATGTAAATGAGGTTAAATCGTGTTTTCCTAAGCAATATGTATCAACTGTGTAAGCTGATGCAACATAGCAACAGACTCATATACAGTATGAGGGATGTACTGTACGTGCATCCCATTGGCCAGAGGCACACAAACATTACTGTATAGCCATTCATAATGCCTTTGACAAATTGGCAAAATGTTACAATTCCAGAATTGATGTATTTCAATCGTTTATTGACTCTCAATTTTAAATCATCTGCCCCAGCAAATGATTTACAGAATGAAATTTCGTAGCGTCAGCTCAATTTCCAACTGTTTGATCCTCACCTCTGCTTCATCCTCTGGATTTGTGGATAACTACTGTTGCAGGGACGGAGATTGCAGCAGTTAAAGCTCAATGGAACGCTGAAAGATGGATGAGTGTAGCGGGAACAATCCATACAGCAGGAGGGCTATTATGAGGAGGAGGAGGAATGCAGGAGAGTAAAGGAGATTGATCAGAAACGAATGGACAAAGGCGAGCAGGGAGAAGCGCTCCGTCATGGTGACAGTACTCTGCCGCGCCCAGCTTAGCACGTGTGCCTGATTCCAGATGGTGGTGTCCACTCTATCGACTGGGGGCCTTTACATTTGTTCTCTGCGTATGCTGGAAATCGGGGTTCCCAGCTGGAACCCAACATCGGAACCTAATCATGGGCACGGTGTTTCCATATTGCAGTATGGTGTTATGCTATAATAAAAAAATCTGAAATGGTAACTCTGTTAATGTTGTGCTGGAATGCTATACGTAGATCTTTCTATCATAAGAAGCGTTTTTTTCCCCCCTAATTTCTAGAGTCAGTGTGTACATGGAAATTTATACATACATATAGTATACATTTTACATTCGGGGAAAAACAGGGGGAAATACTCACTAGGTTGTTTTTGTTTTGTTTTTTTTTTACACAAATTCCACTCATTGGAAAGAATATGGTAATCTGAAGTTATATTTATAACACAGTGATGTTGACTGCTCGATTCTGATTGGTCAGAAGACGTTCGATGATATTTCTGCCGTATAACGTACACAGGGCTACGCAGGGGGACATTCCACATAAAAGTGATGCATTCTTCAGTGTCAGTGCTTTTTAACAGTCTGACGTAAACCTTTGTCTTTAGGTTTTCCAGCAGTAATTTTTGTATTTTTGTATTATTACATTCACGGCAGAGGCTAATGAGGGGATTACTGTTTGTAGGTGTTGTAACATGAGCGTAATCATGCATTCTTGGGGGGGG
>JAFFST010054983.1:22362-34256 GCA_022414735.1 Noturus placidus | reverse complement strand
TATGTAATCTGTTTGGTTTAGAAGAAGCCTTTGTCCCAGCAGTCTGGATTTGGAGTAGATGAGAGCTCCATCCAGAAGTAGGACCTCCGAGACCGATCATGCAGGTCCGGAGAGCGGAAACAGACAACTGTGAAATATTCCGAAAAGCAGCCAATTAGTGTTCAGCTTCGGTGTGAACTCCTTTAATACTGTTTAAAAAACATCTCAGGGAAATTCCTCAAGAAATCGGTTGAGCAAAACACCAAGAATACATATCTGGAAACTCTAGGCAAAAAACGTGTCTACTTTGAAGATGTTCAAATATGAAATTATTTTGATTTATTATCACAACATAATTCCCACAGTTCCATTTGTGTTACACTCCAGAGTCTGGATGACTTTTGACTTATTATTATTCTAAAATGTGCAAAAAAAAAAAAGTGTGTGTGTATATATATATATATATATATATATATAAAAACAGATGCAGATATTTGACCCAGTGATGCTTTACACCCAGAAAATCTCTATACACACAAGATAAGGTGTAAACACATGTACATACATTAAAAGTCTGAAAACACGTGATTTCTAGCTTCTTTATTAAAATTCAGTGTTGTGTAACAAAATCAATAGTTAATTCTTAACATATGAAAAATGTAAAGTGTCTGATGAGATGAGATGATGAGTCCTCTTTTCTATAAAGCATCGCTACTGCTTATAAACAGTCCTTCGGCTGCTGATTATCTTGTTTTATATGTTATATAAATGCTCACTTCTTTCAGAGATCAGACAGTGCAACCCAAAACTGCAGACCCTGGCCACTTCCTGTTGTTTTATCCTCTGAAACAGCTGATTCGAAGGATTTCATCACAGATGTGCACAGATGTGTGTAGTTCTGCTCACTCGCTAAACTGAACACCCGCTTCTGTGACATAAAACACACATCGATGAACACCTTTAGTCCTTATAGTGTTACTTGCCACGGAGAAAAGCTGTCTGTGGTCCTCAGATACACTACTTTGGTCATTTTTTGAGAACAGAAGTCTGTGTGTTAGTAATTTTTGCCAGGCTCGGCAAAGATACTGCTTGTCGAAGTCCGAGCTGCACTTCCATGAAGGAGTGGATCTGCTCGGCTCTGCCGATCCAGACACCGTCGAGCTGGATGAATAATTCCTCATAACCGCATGTGTGGTGGCAAAAATGACAACACCATAGTCTCTCCTGAACCTATCAAGTATCTCGGTACACTTCCTCAGGTTGGCTTCCTGCCGAACCAAGCTGTCACCTCCATTGGCACGGTCTATCCAATAGAAGGAGGAGATGCTGTCTATGACGAGCAGGCAGAGGGCAGGCCGGCGGCACAGGATTCCCTCCAAATAGTGTAGTGTGAGGAGGAGTTGTACAGAGCTGGAGCAGTGGAGCACAGAGAGGCGACGCAGGCTGGAACGGACCACCTCCTCCATCTCGCTCTCCAGCGGCGAAGAGGTCAGACGGGCCTCCAGGATGCTCACCAGACGAAGCATGTCAAAGTGGTAGTCCGTGTCTACGAAGAAGGCCTCCACCTCCAAGCCCCCGCTGTGTGTGGGGAGGATGCAGCGGCTCAGGAGGTGGTACAACATCTCAGTCTTACCACTCCCTTCTACTCCGTGAAACTCAATGACATCACCTGGAGGTGAAAAACAAAAAATATTTTAATGACAAGTTCTTCAGATTCAATTGGACAGATGGATTGTAATGTAAACAATAAATTGTATATGACAAGATGGATGACTTTAGTTGATTGGTTGGATTGATGGGTCATGACAAGCATTTCAGTTTCTACTGTATGGTTTGATGGAAGGATGGATGGCTAGATGGATATAAAGTAATGGTAATATAAAGAAGTAATTAATAATAAGTGTTTCAGTTTCCATTGCAGGGCTGGTTGGATGGATGGATGGTCATTGGTAACAAAATATAGTTAATGGCAAATGTTTCAGTTTTTATTGTTTGGTTGGTTGAATTAATGGATTGACTGATGCTTGGTTGATTGGAGGGATGGATGAGTGTATGAATGGTTGGTTGAATTATTGGATGGATGGATGAATTATTGGATGGATGGATGGATGGTTGAATTATTGGATGGATGGATAGTTGGTTGAATTATTGGATGGATGGTTGAATTATTGGATAGTTGGTTGAATTATTGGATGGATGGTTGAATTATTGGATGGATGGATGAATTATTGGATGGATGAATTATTGGATGGATGAATGGATGAATTATTGGATGGATGAATGGATGAATTATTGGATGGATGGATGGATGAATTATTGGATGGATGGATCGATGGATGAATTTTTGGATGGATGGATGGATGAATTATTGGATGGATGAATTATTGGATGGATGAATTATTGGATGGATGAATTATTGGATGGATGGATGGATTAATTATTGGATGGATGGATGGATGGATTATTTATGGATGGATGGATGAATTATTGGATGGATGGATGAATTATTGGATGGATGGATGGATGGATGAATTATTGGATGGATGGATGGTTGATTGGAGGGATGGATAGTTGGTTGAATTATTGGATGGATGGTTGATTAGAGGGATAGATAGTTGATTGAATTAATAGATGGATGGTTGACCGGAGGGATGGATAGATGGTTGAATTATTGGATGGATAGTTGTTGACTGGAGGGATGGATGAACAAACGGGTGGATAGTTGTTTGAATTAATAGATGGACGGATAAACTGATTTCAGTTTCCATGTTGCAATGCAATGCAGGTGGAATTTTGAATTCGGTTACCTTGAGCTGGACCACCATTTACAGGGAAAATGTGCTGATCGATGTCTTTGAGTGATTGTCTCCCCTCAATCCTGGCTAAGAGCTGCGAATGACATGAAGTGCCTAGGTAATAAACTGCAGTAACATTAATCAGGGGTGACACACTTTCAGGTTCTCCAGTTTCCTCCCATCTCCCAAAAACATGACAGGATGTGGATGTGTGTCCATGGCGCCATGTGATGAATAAGCTCCGGATTTACCGGGGCCCTTATTAGGATAAAGAGTCTAGTGAAACTGTTTTTATTTTTAAATAATGTACAACAGTTTTGCTGACAGTTTGATGCATATGTTTTGGATAAATGTATTCTAGTCTCATGATATGATGGATATTTTGGTCATATAGCTCACCCCTATGCTAGAATAATGTCCCATACAGATGTGCTTACAAATAAATAACTGACTAATAAGGCTGAATTTTAGTTTATAAACCCTCTGCCCTAGTTAAACACTGGATATTAACCGGAAATGACACAGCACACAATGAAAGTGTAAAATCTATTATTTTATATCTTATATAGTAATGAGATTGTGTAATATTTTGGTTCTGCCTTACTTCTAACAAATCATCATAACTTAATTGGATAACGTTCGCGTGCAATTTTATCTCTACACGTCGAATACTTTCTAATAAATATGTAAACCCTACCAAGACTTGATTTTTATATTGCAAAAACAAAGTACATAATTAGAAACCTTTCTCTACCTGTGCACAATTTTCCGCCATCCTGAGCCGACCTGACATCTCCTCACCTCTCACCAGCGTGTAGGTTCTGCACATGCGCAGTACGGATCCTTCTCCTCACCTCTCACCAGCGGGTAGGTTCTGCACATGCGCAGTACGGATGCATCTCCTATCTACTTCCGGGTAAATCATTCACAGCAAAACAAACAAACAAACAAACAAGAAAAAAAGTACTTCAGATTAAATGAATGAAATAATAAATTAAAATCACGACTGGTGCCTTTTCACACGCACAAATGTTTACTGTTTTCAAAATAATTACGCGCAAAATAATGATGCGTGGAAGTACGAAATAAACATACCGCGCATGCGCTATATTTAAACACTGCTCTGCTATAAATCAAACATTTATGATTTGCACCACAACATAAACTTCATCTGTAATGATATTATCTGACAATATTTACAAATTGATAATGAGATATTCAGTTTAACTCCACAGCACACAGACACCTAAGGACCCCTTTAAATGAAAGGTAGCTAGTGCGTTGGCCTGAATGAAAATAAATAAAAACAAATATCAAAATAAAACACTAACACATGAGCTCAGTTCTAAATGAATAAAAAACATAGTGTACAAGTCCAGTATAAAGAGTATAAATGTAGAGATTATACACTATATGTAGTGCGATATATACACATATATGCATATTTTTATAGAGAGAGAGAGAGAGAGAGAGAGAGAAAACTGAAAATCTTTTTATTTAAATACACCACACCATAGAAAAGCACGAAAAAGAGCAACTAGACCATTAACAAGCTACATCTATCTATCTATCTATCTATCTATCTATCTATCTATCTATCTATCTATCTATCTATCTATCTATCTATCTCTGATTGTCTGTCTATCTGTTTATCTATTGGTCTGTTTGTCTATCTATCTATCTATCTATCTATCTATCTATCTATCTATCTATCTATCTATCTATCTATCTATCTGTCTGTCTGTATGTCTCTCTGTCTATCTATCTATCTATCTATCTATCTATCTATCTATCTATCTATCTATCTATCTGATTGTCTGTCTATCTGTTTATCTATTGGTCTGTTTGTCTGTCTATCTATCTATCTATCTATCTATCTATCTATCTGTCTGTCTGTCTATTTATCTACCTTATTAAATTAGATATACATTTGTAATTAATTGACATTTGCCCTTTTCCTGGGTAGTAATATTTATATTTATTTTATATAATTCACATATATAATTTATATAATTATATATATATATATATATATATATATAATTATATATATATATATATATATATATATATATATATATATAATATTTTATTTATAATAAGACATGTACTAAGACATGTAGAGTATATGGTGATATATGTAAGTGGTCACATATCGCCCCCTGCTGGTTTTGGGTTTACATGGCGTTTCATTAGATGCATTAAAACTGTATTAGTCTACATAACTGTTAAAAAAACAGACTGAGTTTATTTCCCAAAACACACACATGCCGTGCATATCATTCGGTGATATATATATAGTTTCATGTAATTTATCCATCCATCCATTTAATTCTATTATACTTTATATATTATTTTAAATAAATTTGTAAAGGCTATAATTGGAATTTTACTTGATAGTGTCCTCTTTTAGACCTTGAATTGCTGAGTGATCAAATGTAATCCAGAAGACTGTAGTTTGTAGGGAGTAGTGAATAACGCAGCATTTGGGATAAAGGACAGACCTCACTCTGTGTGTGTGTGTGTGTGTGTGTGTGTGTGTGTGTGTGTGTGTGTGTGCACGTGCACAGAAGGGCATGGGGATTATTTTTGGCAGATGCGGTGTGTTTCTATTTTTGAGCTTTGCCTTTGACTCGGGAAGCAGTCAGTCTGAGATGGAAAAAAGAGAAAAGAAACAGTGTGTGGGCCATAAACCGGAGATACAGTCATCTCTCTAAAAGGTATTTATTATTATTATTATTATTATTATTATTATTATTATTATTATTATTATTATTACTAACCCAGAGTGTATGTGTGTGTTAGTTTAAAGTGCGTCAATGTGACTGTGTGTGTGTTCGTTTTCAGTGTAACAAAGTGTGTGTGTGTGTGTGTGTGTGTGTGTGGATGTGTGTGTGTGTTAGTTTAAAAGTGCGTCAATGTGACTGTATGCGCGCGTGTGTGTGTGTTTAAAAGTGCGTCAGTGTGAAAAGGTGATTGTGTGTGTATGTGTATGTGTGTGTTAGTTTAAAAGTGCATCAATGTGACTGTGTATGTGTTCGTTTTCAGTGTGGCAAAGTGTGTGTGTGCGTGTGTGTGTGCGTGTGTGTGTGTTTAAAAGTGCGTCAATGTGACTGTGTGTGTGTGTGTGTGTGTGTGTGGTGTTGTTTCATCACCAGAGTCAGGACATGGCAGTGCCTTTACCTCCATGTGTCATTGACTATGGGACTGGGTGAGTTAGGGTACAACACACACACACACACACACACACACACACACACACACTTTATTTTGGTCTGAATTAAGAGTTGAGTTAATACAGCACGGTTAGTGAGGATTATACTCAGCTGATCTGAGATAATATATATAGTAAAACAGGGGCGTGTCTCAGTTAAAAGCTATGGAATTCCATTTGAGGTTAATATTACATACATAACCACGACATTATAAATAAACGAACAGCATTGTCTCTTCTTTGTCACATGGAGGACATCAGAGTAAACGGTAAATAGCACACTTATATAGCGCTTTTATCCAAAGCGCTTTACACTGTGTCTCATTCACCCATACACACACACACACACACACACACACACACACCAATGGGAGCAGAGCTGACATGCAAGGTGCTAGCTTGCCATTGGCAGCAACTCGGGGTTCAGTGTCTTGCCCAAGGGCACTTTGGTATGCATGTTCTCCCCGTGTGTCGGGGGTTTCCTCCGGGTACTCCGGTTTCCTCTTTCAGCCCAAACACATGCATGGTAGGCTGATGGGCATGTCTAAAGTGTCCGTAGTGTATGAATGGGTGTGTGAGTGTGTATGTGATTGTGCCCTGCGATGGATTGGCACCCTGTCCAGGGTGTACCCCGCCCTGTGCCCGATGCCTCCTGGGTTCCCCGTGACCCTGAAAAGCATAAGCGGTATAGAAGATGGATGGATGTCTTAGTCCTGAACATGTCGAGTTTTAATTTCTGGACCTTGTTTATAAATGATTGTGGCGTTCTTGATGTGATGGAGACTAAGGAGCGACACAAGTCTACACAAGTTTAACACACAAGTCCAGCCTCATTTACTCACTACTGCAATAAATTATTATTATTATTATTATTATTATTATTATTATTATTATTATTATTATCATTGCCCTCTGTTTCAGCTACACAAAGATCGGTTATGCTGGAAACACTGAGCCACAGTTTATCATGCCGTCCTGTAAGTACTGTATGGTTAAGCTTCCTAGTGAATGCATCATGCTTTTTTAGTGCTATACTTTTTCATCATTTCAGATATTTGGGTCAGGTTTTTAATTAAACGACACCATAGGGAAGTGCTAATTAAAGCCAGTCTACAGTCGACCACTGCTTTTGTTCTCTTTCTAACCCTCAGATTTGCACTGTGCGCTCTTCTATGTCTCAAAAAGATATCAATTTGGGTAAAAATCGAAATTAAGATACAGAAAATGTCACTGAGTTATCGTCTTAATGTTCAGTAACTGCAGAGGAAAGGTGTGTATGTACGAGAGTGTTTCTCCCCAAATTTTAGCTTGAATATACAACGTGTCTGACCTTAGGACTTATTAATCAGTTGAAACACATTGAGCTCCATTGCAGAAATATAGCTACGTTTACATTTACATTTATTCATTTAGCGGACGTTTTTATCCAAAGCGACTTACAAATGAGAGATACAAGCAAAGTGATATCAAGCACAGAACAATACAAGTAGTGCTACTGTACAAGATCTATCCAAAGTTCGCAGAGTCGAGGTGTAAGTGCTTTTTTTTTTTTTTTTTTTTTTTTTTTTGGATATGAGAAGGTTAGGTGTTGACGGAGGTGGGTCTTTAGCTGTTTCTTGAAGATGGTGAGTGAGTCTGCAGTCCTGATTGAGGTTGGAAGTTCATTCCACCACTGAGGAACAGTTAGTGTGAAGGTTCTGGAAAGGGATCTTGTGCCGCGCTGAGTAGGAACTACTAAACGTCGGTCGCTAATCGATCGCAGATTGCGTGTGGGAACGCACAGCTCCAATGTCGGTTAAACTGGCCTTTAGTGTTAAGCTAATGAAGAGCTATTGTTAATCCTTATAACGCAGTCGTGTAACCACATAAATGCATGTTGGGCAGTCACTTCACCAGTGCAGATGATCTCACAGGGACTCCAGGAAAGCATGTGGTCAAGTGATCAGTGTGCTCTCTGTATATTTGAACTCTACAGGCTGTCCAGATTGGGACCTCTGGTGTTCAAACATTTATCCAACAGCGCTAATCATAATATACCGTAGGGGTCAATACACAGGAAGGCCATAGATTAAACAAACAAACAAACAAACGAAGAGGGAAGCAGGAGATTGGTAAAAAGAAGAAATTATGGAACAGGAAACAGGAAAATGGCTCACACAATGACAGACCATGTATTTATGTGATATACTACAGAAGTTAGTGTATTCAGTTGTGTGTTTCATTAAAAGAAACACAGTGTGTTCTGTAAGAATATACTGTATGATGTCATCTAATGTTCACACACACACACACACACACACACAGGCATTGCGATCAGAGAGACAGCTGGAGTTGGAGACCAGGCTCAGAGACGCCTCGTGAAGGGAGTGGATGATCTGGATTTCTTCATTGGTGATGAAGCACTCGACAAGCCCAACTATGCAACCAAGGTGAGGTTACTGTATCACATGAGCCAGTGCCAGTAGGATAAGTGTTTGTATTCACAATTGTTCAAGAATTGTTGTCAAACCCTATTGCATGGATCTGTGTATGTGTGTGTGTGTGTTCTAGTGGCCCATCAGGCATGGCATTGTCGAGGACTGGGATCTGATGGAGAAGTTTATGGAGCAGGTTATTTTTAAATACCTCAGAGCTGAGCCAGAAGATCACAACTTCCTCGTGGTGAGAGCTCTGACTCTTTCTCACGTGCGGTACTTTTAAACAGTGTATGTTAAAGCGTACGGTGTATAGTACAGGAAACGAAGGCTAACGCAGTGAAAATGATGCTGTACATGTGATCAGAATATGACCTAGTGCCAATAGGATGCATTTCTCAACATCACTGCCCAATCCACCATGAAGGTCATGGACATGGCGTTAATAGAGAAATTCTCTTATTATTCTCTATGGGAGAGGCTGATCACAGGTCCACCATAACCTGAACACTCCACAAAGCAGGGCTTTATAAGGCATGTTGGAAGCTCAGTAGATATGTGGGAAAAGGTTCTCTAGTCTGATTTAGAACAAAATGGAAGATTTTGGCCTTGGTGGAAACCCAGCAATCATAATTACCCTGAGCACCATGAAGAATGTGAAGCATGGTGGTGGATGCATCATATTGAGAGTCACACTTGGCCCCTTGGTTGATTTTTGGACTAATCCCCTCCCTTCCCAGGCACTGACTTTGGTGGTGTTACACTCCCACCATCAGATGACGATGCGGCGTCGAAGCGCAAAGACTGCTGCAGAGCGTGTGTGCATGAGACTCTTATATGGACACGCGCGGTTCGCTTGTTTTGATTTTGATTTACGCATTGGTTGTTTGTCGAGGGTGTGTCTTAAGTTAATCCAGGTGTCTATGTTTAAGTTTGATTGTGTTAGGTATTTAAACCCCTCGTGTGGTTGCGCTCTTTGCGAAGTATTAACGTTACGTTAGTTATGTTGTATGAGTATGTGAATATTGAATGTTATGTATACTAAAGCGGTCTTGTTTACATGTCCTGTGTGAGTTCCTTGGTTGGTATCCAGTGTTCAACAAAGCCCATCTAGACTGTGTTACCTGTGTGTATTCGACTAAGTGATAATAAAGACTTATCGTGACATAAGTCCGTGTCGTGACAGGTGGACGGTGTTCTCTTGGTAGAGTCACAGCTGTGCTATATTCTTTCCATTTTTAAATAATGTATTGTAGTAATAATTTTCTTAATCATTGCTAGAATTGGATAAACATCTTCCAGTCTTCAGCAGTCCAGTTTAGGTGACCCTGTTCCAACTGTAGCCTCAGATTCCTGTTCTTGGCTGACAGGAGTGGAACCCAGTGTGGTCTCCTGCTGCTGTAGGTCTGACGTGTTGTGCATTGAGGTGATTGTAAAGAGTGGTTGATTACTTAGGGCGACTGTGGCTCAGTCGGTAGAGCGGGTTGTCCACTAATCCACTAATCGTAGGGTTGGTGGTTCGAATCCCGGCCCGGGTGATCCCATGCCGAAGTGTCCTTGGGCAAGACACTGAACCCTAAGTTGCCCCCGATGGCAAGCTAGCACCTTGCATGCAGCTCTGCTACCATTGGTGTGTGAGTGTGTCTCATTAGTAAGTCGCTTGTAAATGTAAAGCTGCTTTGAGACAATGTACCATTGTAAAAAAGCGTTATACAAATAAATAAATAAATTAATTAATTAATTACTTGAATTACCGTGACCTTCTTGACAGCTCAAAACAGTCCGTTCTCCTCTGACCTCTCTCATCAACAAGATGTTTCCACCTGCAAAACTACCAATCACTGGATGTTTTTTGTTTTGTGCACCATTCATGAAGTATAAACTCTAGAGACCATTGTGTGTGAAAATCCCAGGAGAGATCACTGAGATCACTGAGATGTTTCCTCAGTTTGATGTGAACATTAGCTGAAACCTGTACCTGCATGATTTTATGCATTTTGCTGCTGCCACATGACTGGCTGTCTGGATAATGGCATTATTACATATGCTGGTGTACAGGTGTTCCTAATAAAGTGAGTGTAGGTGGCGGTTATCCAAACATGTCGTTCTATTGGGAATTGTCACGTCTCTGTATTCATGTATCTGTATTAAGAATTTTTCCCCTGCTCTTTCTTTTATCACAATCAGACAGAGCCTCCTTTGAACACCCCAGAGAACAGAGAATATTTAGCCGAGATCATGTTTGAAACGTTCAACGTCCCAGGCCTTTACATCGCTGTCCAGGTAAAAGTACTTCTATGAACTTCAGATATTTTTATAAAATGTAAACGTAAAATTCAAATAAAAACGTAAATGTAAATTAAAATTAGCACGTCGTTGACAAACTGATGAACATTATGTCTTAGTCATCAGATTTATTTATAAAGCACATTTAAAGACAACAGCAGTTGATCGAAAGTGCTGTACAAAAAAAAAAAAGACAATTAATCACATTAAAGAACACCAAGAATAAAAATACATTTTTATTAATTTAATAAGTCTTAGGCTAAGAGTGACCAGTTATAAAAAAGTTCTGTATGTACAGGATATATTACAAATAAATATGCGCATGTAATTCTTTAAAGGCTAAGATCAGACTTGACAGAGCTCGTTACAGTGTCAGTGTGTACTATTTCTTGTGTAACTGTGTGTGTGTGTGTGTGTGTGTGTGTGTGTGTGTGTGTGTGGTGACCTGCAGGCTGTTCTGGCACTAGCAGCCTCGTGGACGTCCAGTCAGGTCGGAGAGCGAACGCTAACAGGAATCGTCATTGACAGTGGAGATGGAGTCACTCATGCGATACCTGTGGTACAACAACCTTTTTTAGTAATAATATATCGCTCAGTACGTTTACACGGACAACCATAATCCGATATTAATCCGATTAAGACGATACTCTGATTAAGAAACTAGCATGTAAACAACGATTATTGATGACCTTAATAAAATTAAAGTCATACTCGAAGTAAACACAAATTGAATTAAGGTGTGTGGAGTATTTCCTGTTTTAGTTGCATTATTGACATGTATTACAGACATGTACACACCTTAATCACACGATTAACGTCGTGTGGGAGTTTTCACCGCATTTCACACACATACGGCAGTGATCAACCCTTTAACAGCAAACAAGAGAGCACGGCTGCGTCCCAAACCGCATTTTTACCTACAATATAGTAGGCGAGATACAGTGGTGTGAAAAAGTGTTTGCCCCCTTCCTCATTTCCTGTTCCTTTGCATGTTTGTCACACTTAAGTGTTTCGGAACATCAAACCAATTTAAACAATAGTCAAGGACAACACAAGTAAACACAAAATGCAATTTGTAAATGAAGGTGTTTATTATTAAAGGTGGAAAAAAATCCAAACCATCATGGCCCTGTGTGAAAAAGTGATTGCCCCCTAAACCTAATAACTGGTTGGGCCACCCTTAGCAGCAACAACTGCAACCAAGCG
>JAFFST010054983.1:8296-21253 GCA_022414735.1 Noturus placidus | reverse complement strand
TTGGTTTGATGTTCCGAAACACTTAAGTGTGACAAACATGCAAAGGAACAGGAAATGAGGAAGGGGGCAAACACTTTTTCACACCACTGTACATGTATTTCAGCTACTATATAGTAAGTAAGTACACAGTTTGGGACGCAGCCCACGGCTTCAAGCAGTCGTCTATTAGCATGTACAGCATGACAAATAATTAGCTACACTTGAAGCTTTCGTAAAACTTTTTTGACTAAAAACACCCAAAACTGTATACGGTACCATAACAAAGACCAACTGTATGTCGATACGTGAAATTCTGAAGAGAACGTCGGATGGTGTGGCGTGGGGATGTAATGACGTGTGCCGTTAATCCATCTATGTTCTATAACATGTAAAACGGGAACATGAAAGGAGTATTCTAAAAGCGACTCATGTAAACACCTTAATCACAATATTGTCTTATTCAGAATAAGGTCAGTAATTAGATTATTGCTGTCCATGTAAATGTAGTAAGTGTGATGAAGTAAAACACCCTTTAAGGAACTTCCAAAGCAACATGTCACCTGCACCACCAGTGAATGAAGGCTAACAGGGGCTAATTAGCATTAATATCACGGTATTTATTTCTATTCAAAAATCTTCTCCTGAGGAGATATGTAAGCCAACCATTATCTGTCAAATTACTTAATTAATCATTCCAGAAAACAGTTTGAATGAAGAGATAATAAGTAAGTTGAGAATTGAGATATGTTACAGGGTTTTATTTTACTGGAAAGTGTCTCGATCTAAAAGGAAAATGCCGTTAACTTTAATTAGGCTCTTTCAGCATGTGGCGGATATTTGTCTTGTAATTAACCGAAGCACTGTCTATGACTGTTTAACCAAGGAACTCATTTCGGGTCCCATTAGGTTCTGAGAGATTGTTTAATATACTTGTTTAATACTTATGCATATTTACTTGGCTTTCGGTGCATCCTTGTTTTGTCTGCAACACAAATAAGGATTAAGTTGGGTGTAATACAATACCACTCTCTACAGTATATCTGCACTATTTAGAGCTTTGAATATCTATATCTACACCCAGATTTTATCCTGAAGTGGGTGTGGCCTAAACCGGAAGTTGATTTCTACACTAGATGTGAAAGTCAGCATGGCTGCGACAGTTCCTCAACCTCAGCTAGATCACTCCGATTCATAACAGTTTCGAGTATTGTGTTGCGCTCACAAAGTTATTATTGTTGTATTTTCTAACAGATTTATGTCTGTTTTTCAAAATATAAACAATCTAGCAGCCTAGAAAGAACCACAGCGACTCTGAGAATGCAGTCACTAAGGATGAAGGCTGTAAATGCATCACACAAGCATCACGCGTTTATATTAACACTATAAAACCCCGGTGTGTCGTATCAAAATAATTCAAAATGTATTACGGTAATGTAAAGATTTACGTCAGGAAGAGCGAAAGGGGAAAATGTACAGAATGCAACGGCTTAGAGAGTTTTGAACTGCATAAAATGATTAAATAAGCAAAAAAAAAAAAAAAAAAAAAAAACATGATGAAGATTCACAGCAGAAGAGGACAAAAAAGACTTTTACTGCCCTTCAGAAGCTACACGAGATGCATACATGTTTCCCAGAAGACAAAACAATGACACTTTACATCGGAGGTCTTCAACAGGGTGTCCGCTACCCCTAGGGGTCCGCGGAGGTACTACATGGGGGTCGTAAAAGTTTTGGTACCAGTCTGATATAACACAATTTCATACAATAAATATAATTAGGGGGTCCCCGCTCCATCTCACCATCAGTTTGGGGGTCCTTGGCCTGGAAAACGTTGAAGACCCCTGTTTTACATCATCCTGTAATGTAAATGTCTGACCTCAGCTGTAGCTTTGAGTTTCTAATGTATGTGCAACTGTTTTCTTTTCAGTAATCAATAGATCCTGTGTTGATTTGTACAGCTGATGTTACTCGGTGTTCGGTCATGCATGTTTTTTCCCGCTGGCCTCTAGGCAGAGGGCTACGTGATTGGGAGCTGTATAAAGCACATCCCTATAGCAGGCCGAGACATCACATACTTCATCCAGCAGCTCCTCAGAGACAGAGAGATCGGCATTCCTCCTGAACAGTCTCTGGAGACCGCAAAGGCAATCAAGGTGAATCTGCAATCTTGCTTTTATCATTTTTCTCTCCTACCCGCTACCTAATGCATAACAATTCTCGAGACAGCCGTATAAAATCTGGGCATGCTGTCACTGTGATTGTATCAGTGAAATTATATTACACGGTTCAGCTTTGCTAGATCCAGATGTTTGCTCCAGGATGAGAAGACAGTAATCAAATAGCATCGCACGGTCTTAATAATATCAGCTCTATAAATATCATCTGCATTAGGAACGATAAATAATGGAAAAATTCGAAAAGGACATAAAAAATAGTCAAATGGCAGACCAAATGAGGACTCGTGATTGATGGTAATGAGTTTTAATTATTGATTTCTGTGCCTTTTTGAATGAGGAATGGCTTCAAGGCTAAGCTAGCCTCGTCTTTGTCACAGAAATAAAAATACAATCGGCTAAGCCTACCACGTACAGGGAACAAACAAGGATGAACAGAACTGTGCCTTCACACCAATAATTCACAGGAAGGAATAAAACAGTCATGTCATGCTGTTGTTGGAAAATAATCAACAATGGACTGGTGTGATGAAGCGGAGCGGTTTGGGATTATTTTCCCAAAGTGCCAAGGTGTTTTATTTCTTTTATATCACATACGTTGCCCCAGTGCTTATAGATATACTTTATTGATTTAAATTCAGCACATTTTTATATCCATTTTTTGCTGCATTTTATGTTGTGCAATGTTCATGAAACAAGATCTCACTTATGTTTAATAGCAGCTATAAACAGTCTTTTCCTCACCAAGTCTTTTGTCTCGCTCTTGAAGTTAATAAGATGTAAAAGAACATAAAACGCAGCTTGTCTTGATACCAAGAAACTGCAATGAAGAGTAAACTCCTCTGACATGTATACACATTACAGCTCAGTGAAATTGTTTTCTTCACATACTCCAGAATGTCAGGAAGTTGGGGTCAGGGTGCAGGGTCAGACAGGATCCAGCGTCCCCTGGAGAAGAGAGGGTTAAGGGCCTTGCTCAAGGGCCCAACAGTGGCAGCTTGACAGTGCTGGGGCTTGAACCCCCGACCTTCTGATCAGTAACGCAGAGCCTTAACCGTCAAGCCACCACTGCTCGAAATGCTAAAATAAACATCACCTTACACACGAAAAAACCTACACGCTGTTGTATGAGCTGTTACTATACACCAATGTTTTGCAGCTGCGCTTCTGTCAGATCTGCTGTTCTAGAAAATGAACATCAACACCTTCTGACCAATCACAATCAAGCATTCGACGGCGATGTGGTGTAATAATTTTTTAAATATGTCTTTAAACACGTTCACACCCAGTATCGCAGCCAATCACAAGCCTTTATTAATCGGATGGATGCATTAAAAAGAGCACAGTGGAAGTGAGAGAAGCCGTGTGCTGTATTATGTGTCTGTTTTTATTTATTTATTTGCCTTCAGGAGAGGTTCTGCTACATCTGCCCAGACATTGTAAAAGAGTTCACGAAGTACGACACAGACCCAGCGAAGTGGATAAAGAAATATAAAGGCATCAATGCCGTCAGCAAAAATGAGTTTCAGATAGATGTGGGATATGAACGCTTTCTTGGACCAGAGATTTTCTTCCATCCAGAGGTAACGGACAGTGCTTTGGTCTTGCAAAAGTATTCACCCCCCATACGAAAAGTTCAGGTTTTAAATTTGTACAATGTCATTACTTTTCATCATAGATTGCCAGTACAAGGGTGATTATTATTTGGCTATTAATCATTGTTATTTACTTTTTTCATCATAGAAAAAAAAAACAAAACAACTGTAGCTCATGACTTACCACTTCTTAGTTCTTCATCTGTGAAGTTAACATTGTTGTGTACTCTGTGATTTGGGATTTTTGCCTGTCCAGTTTGCCAACCCGGACTTCATGGAGCCCATTTCAGACATTATAGATGAAGTCATTCAAAGCTGTCCGATAGATGTGAGAAGGCCTCTTTACAAGGTACGTTACGCAAACATACATCACGTGTATATTATAGCATGAATCAAACACTCACACACTGTCATGCTGCTATAGCGAAATATTCAACGATGGCTTGGGGTGGTTAAGAGGTGTCACTCGTACCCCCTCAAAGTATTATTATCCTCTAACAGCACATCCTGAAGTATTTTAATTCCTCTTATAACACAACAATTGCCAATGTTGTCATTGTTGTCTATTAATAGTTACATGAAACATCATATTAACAGTTAAATCAACATCATATTATAGGAAACGTATAGCAACTGTTTTAAATCTGTTTATGTCTAGCATTGTCTGTACAAGTCACTGTGAGCGAGTTGTTACTATACAAACTATTAAACGAGTGCATTCCGAGCTGCTGTTAGACAATTAATCAACACCTTCTGACCAATCAGATTTGAGAGTTCACTATGCTATGGTATAAGTATATTATATAAAAGGCCTCTTCTAACTAACATCCAGGATACTTGTAGCATCTGAGACGCATATCCAGTCTTTCTAACTAACAAGGTTAATGGATTTTTCCGCAGAATCACCACCATCATCTAGACTCATTGCCGCTACTAAGTTGTATTAAATCATCATAATTTCTTCCCTCATGAGAGGAAATCATAATTACTGAAGACAACCCTCATGTCTATGTTTCGGTTTCTCAGCTAGAGGTCACTGTTCATCCACCAAACTCTCTTCTACAGTAGACACTCATCAACAATCGCAACAACCACATCCAATCATTTCCTCCGAGCTTACACCTGTTGGGACAACACCAATGTGACATTTACTTGAAATAGCCTAAATATTAATGCAGCAGATACAGAGTACACTGTGTTTCAGTATGCATTGTGTGTGTTGTCTGTCTAGGCAAAGAAAGCTAACAAAGCTTTGACAAAATCCAATCTAGAAAGCTGGTAATTAGAATTGGCAAGGATTTGATTTGCTTGTGAAGTGAATATGAAAACATTTGGATTGTGAATAGAGGGCGATGAAAGTGTGTGGTTTGGTTGATTTGAAAGCATCCGAATATCTCAGCATCCAGTCTTTTCTGAAATAACCTTTTTAAAAATAATACGTATACAAATATACTCAGGAGCTCTCAGATGAATTATGACATTAATGGGTGTGATCTAAAACACTAAAGCAGATGTGAAACCCTGCGGTGCCCAACCCAAGTAAATAATTTAACCCAATTAAACACCTAGGGGGTATTTTGGAGCACTGTGTTATACAGTGCTTTCTAACACCATCGTCACAACACCAGTTGAAGCAATATCCTTTGGAGGATCAGCATTCCTCACTCCCCTCATGCAGTCCCCTTTGAAAGTATTGGAACAGCAAGGTCAATTCTGGGGTTTTTTGGCTATACACTGAAGACATTTGCGTTTGAGATCAAAATATGAATAACAGACGACAGATCAGAATTTCATTTCCTCATATTTACATCTAGAGGTGTTGCACAACTTAGCACATGGCACCTGTTGTTTGAACCCACCCGTTTTTCAAGTGATAAAAAATATTTTTGAATACATGGAACTGTAAACTGATAGGTGTTTCGTACTGCCCAGGTGTGTCCTGTTAAATTGATTCTTTAAATAGTGAGCGGCTGTGGGTCAGGTGGTAGAGAGAGTTGTCCACTAATCGTAGGGTTGGCGGTTCGATTCCTGGCCCACATGACTCCACATACCGAAGTGTCCTTGAGCAAGACACTGAACCCTAAGTTGCCCCTGATGACAAGCTAGCACCTTGCATGGCAGCTCTGCTACCATTGGTGTGTGAGTGTATGTGTGAAGGAGACACAGTGTAAAGCACTTTGGATAAAAGCGCTATATAATTTATAATTTAATTATAATTTATCAATTTGTATAGCGCTTTTTACAATGGTACATTGTCTCAAAGCAGCTTTACAGAAATATCATTTTTACATTTACAAGCGACTTACAAATGAGCGCACACTCACACACCAATGGTAGCAGAGCTGCCATGCAAGGTGCTAGCTTGTCATCAGGGGCAACTTAGGGTTCAGTGTCTTGCCCAAGGACACTTCGGCATGGGATCACCCGGGCCGGGATTCGAACCACCAACCCTACGATTAGTGGATTAGTGGACAACCCGCTCTACCGACTGAGCCACAGCCACCCAACTTGGGTTGGGCACAGCAGGGTTTCACATCTCCTTTAGTGTTTTAGATCACACCCATTAATGTTGTATAATTCATCTGAGAGCTCCTGAGTATATTTGCATACGCATATATAAGTGCACCATTTACCAAATAATTAGTAGCTCTGAATGTCTACTCTTGGTTTGAGTTTTCAGTTTCACCTGTGAAGCCTGCATTTGTTGTTAAAAAGGATAAATCAATATGAAGACCAGAGAGCTGTCTATGGGAGAAAAGCATAGAAGCTGAGAAAAGAGGGAAAATCTATCGGAGCCATTGCATAAGCATTGTGCATAGCCGATACAACAATCTGGAATGCCCTGAAAAAGAAAGAAACCACTGGTGTACTAACAACCATACATGGAACAGGTCGACGAAGGAAAACAACAGCAGTTGATGACAGAAACATTGTGAGAGCCATGAAGACAAACCCAAAAACAACTGTTCATGTGCAGAAATATTAGAGGCCATACCACAAGATGCAAACCACTCATCAGCAGTAAGAATCAGAATGCCCGAATGGAATTCGCAAAGAAATACAGAGATGATCCGCAAAAGTTTTGGAACCAAGGTGAACCTCTACCAAAGTGAAGAAAAGGACAAAGTGTGGAAAAAGTATGGATCTGTTCATGATGTAAAGCATAGAAGCTCATCAGTCAAGCATGGTGGAGGTAGTGTCATGGCTTGGGCTTGCATAGCTGCTTCTGGAACATTCTCACCAATCTTTATTGATGATGGAACTCATGATGGTAGCAGCAGAATGTATTTAGAAGTTTACATGAACATTTTTCTGCCAGTTCACAGAGAAATGCATCCAAATTAATCAGGAGGAACTTCACCAGGCAGCAAGACAATGATCCAAAACTGCAGACTCAACAAAAGACTTCATCGGGGGGAAAAGTGGAGGGTTTTAAACTGGCCAAGTCAATCACCGGACCTTAACCCAGTTGAGCAGCATTCACCTCTTGAAGAGGAGACTGAAGGGAGAACCCCCCCCATGTCACAGGATTGATGCAGTTATGGAAGCAAACATGGGAGCATGCAAGCATTTTTTTCTTTATAGATAATACTTTCTGCTCCCGGGCAAAAAAAATACATGCACCTCCATCTAAGTTGCACATGCCTCCCTCGATGCTCGTCAGAGACTCTCAGAAACTGGACAAAAACGAGTTTTCCTTCTAATTGCAGAATTTTATCTTAACACCCGTTTCATATTGAGATGCAGTCTCTGTTGCTGTAATTAAACATGATGCACGGTCAGCATGGATGCTGAACAGAGCTAGGCCCTGAGCCACTGCTCTGCAGATGCATTCATCAGGAAAAGAGTATTTCTGATTTTGATGTACGTCTTTGTTGAGAAACATGGATATCAGGCATGATGTGTAATCATTTGTGGGTAAGTTTAATAATGTTAAAACCAGAGGATTTGAACTGATGAACACTATTTTGTGTGTGTGTGTGTGTGTGTGTGTGTGTGTTAGAATATAGTGCTCTCTGGAGGATCCACTATGTTCAGGGACTTTGGTCGACGGCTACAAAGGGATCTGAAGCGTGTAGTTGATGCCAGACTCCGACTCAGTGAGGAGCTAAGTGGAGGCCGGATAAAGGTTAGCAATTCAGTATGAAATACATCCAAACATTAAAGGGCAGTTTGCTTCAGCTAAATGAAAGTTAGCACTGCATGAAATTCTGCAGAACTGACAAATAAAGGGAGGGAGCTATGCATGAAATCCAGTTTGCTGCTTGGTGAAGCTGTGGTAGCTTTCATTTAATTTCATTCAATTTAGCATGCTAACAATATAAGGTCTTGCTATCTGTTAACACCCTTGGGCAAACTTTATCATATTTTTACCATGGGCTACACACACGGGCTAGTGTGTTTAGTTCCAACCGTTCACAATGACAGCTACACATACGTTTATGTACCAAATTCAACAGCATCTTACCCAGAGGACAGAGCAGACCCAGGGTAAGCAGTTAGGCACAACCCAAGATGATCTTCTGTAAGCACCAGGATCTGTCTCACCTAGACCATAGGCAGGTGTGATTGCTGCCATTTTAATAATTTGGGAGGCACCTCTGCTCAAGATCCAAGTGAAAACCCAGATACCAGATCATCCAATTGAACACTCCACTGAGTTTGTTGTGAGTCTGCCCAAACACGTGTCGTAAATTGGTGTAAACTGAACAGGATGGAGAAAGTTGATTTCTCCTCGGACTTGGTGACAAGACAATCTGCAAATAGTGCTTGGTCAAATCCAGGGTTGAGAGAAAAAAACAAACAAACATGTACAGCAAATCCAGTTAATTGTCCATATGAGGTATTGAATGAGCAATTTAGAAACTGTGTTCAGCGTGTGACGATCCCTGCAGAACCGGACTGCCCCATCCTGCTCCAGTCACTGTGAGATTCCTCTATTACCCCATCCCCAGAATTTCTCCCAGTTCTTTCTGAACATCTTTTCTCTTGTGTCCAGGTATTGGGTATATCTGGCTCTGCAAAATGAAGCCAGAAGGAATCTGAGTGGTGTTCTATTAGGTCTGTACGACCAACCAGGCAGAGGAGAACAGGTTCGAAAGATCGGAATACAATTGGGAAACCACTACTTTCTGGGGCAGATAGAAATGGATGTGGTATTGGAGAAAGATTACAATAGCTGTTTTTGGGCATGCTGGTTTTACCTCTGTTTTACCTCCATCACCAGAGCAACAAGGACCACCTCTTTTCACTGTTTAAAAAAATCTATGGTTGTAAATCTGCTGTTTCTCCTGTCCTCTAACAACTTATTAAAGTCAACCAACCATTTAACCTTGAATGGTCCCTGCCACATGGCAAGTGAATTTTTAGCTGGATGTCAGATGTAATGCAAGGACATCATCTTGAAGTGAAAATTGCCTTGGTTGGGAGCGCTGATTATAGAGCCATTGTTGCCTTTCCTGGTCCTGGAGCAAAGTCTCCTGTGACAAATGACCCAGCGTGAGTTTTGTTCACAGGTCATGCACATACTGAGCTGTTTGTCCAATATTTAATTTTGTTCAGCATGCCTCTGAATACAGAACATCAGTCCAGAAAGCCTTTCTTGACTTTCAGCATAATTGCAGGCCTGCTGGTTTTCAGCAGTCAACAAAAGTTTGTACCTGAAGGTCCTATTTGCACTTTGTCCAGCTATATTCATGTCCGGATGTGTCAGCCTCAGCCCCTCACTCAAGGTACAGACCCATGTTAAATCACTCCCAAGCTGCTGTAGTATAAATTAGTGTTTAAATGATGGGGGGAGGAGGGGGTAATTACTCACCAATTAGTAGAACATTGACATTTTGGAGATTTATGATACTGCTTTTCTGAGGTAAATGTTTGCAAGAGTGTAATTGTAAGTCCAGTACCCTTGATGTTCTGCTAGACAAAGTCTTTCTGGGAATTCACAACGTATAAATATAACTCTACTGTGCACAGCTGGTACAGTACAGCACGCTTATACACTAAAACTAGATCCAGGTGTGATGAAGGAGTGGGTATAAGAGGATTGAGTGATGATTTCAAGGTCTCTGAGTAGACAGAGATTCTTTCAAAGAGGAAAGAGGAACTGGTTTTAGGTTATTACTTGTATTCTGTTACAGGACCATGTTAGTGGAGAACCTGGGTGTGTAATGTGTGTGTGTGTGTGTGTGTGTGTGTGTGTGTGTGCGTGTGTGTGTGTGTCAATATCATGTATCTTGTTACCTCACTGTCTTTCTTCCTCGCAGCCTAAACCAATTGCGGTACAGGTGATCACGCATCATATGCAGAGATATGCCGTCTGGTTCGGAGGGTCCATGTTGGCGTCTACGGTAACACTCTGCACACACCATTTTATACACACACACACACACACACACACAAGCAAGCTTCTCAGTTCAATTTGTGGCTTTTTAAGTTTGACTTAAAGCACGCTCTAAATGATTGCCGAATTGTTGTCTTAAATATACGTTTGATGCTAACTTACACAGTATTTCTGTATTATTTTTATTATTATTATTATTACAGCCCGAGTTCTTCCATGTGTGTCACACAAAAAAAGACTACGAAGAGCACGGCCCCGGTATCTGTCGACATAATCCAGTGTTCGGTATCATGTCCTAACGCCGGACTGTGAGTGTAGATGCAGTCCTGGATGGATTCAGTGCTGTGATCATCACTCTACTCTACTAAGGAATTAGTGTGAGATCAAAAAGGGAATATACGGTAGAACCAACAGGGATTTCACATTCATCACTAAAAATATAGACAAGAAGTTCTGTCCTCTTCAGATTCCTGCACTTGCTGCACCGCACAGGATCCATGTAAGAGAAGCCACACACCGATGACTGTTTCAAGCTCACTTTTGTGTGATATTTTAAGGAAATTTTGAGGATGATTTGATTTAGTCACCTTGTTGTGAAGACCGTGTACATACAATAGACACTTCTGTATTATGTGAGTATTTGAAAATCGGTTTATATTTGTAACAGAGGTCAATGTTACAGGATAAATAGTCACATTAAACAATGCATGGGTGTGAATTAATATATTTACAGAAGAGATGGAAGGACGTGAAGGGGAAATGATATTTAAACAATGTTGAACTATTTCAGTATTTTTAGAAATGTATAAATAGTACAATTAATAATAATACGTTTATTCTTTTAATAGTGCCTTTCTACACACTCAAGGTCACTTTGCGATTAGAAAGCACTTATAACACAGCAATTTGTCACGGTTGGAGGGTTGAGGCGGAAGCAGGCGCAGACGTAATTATTAACGTTTATTCAAACAAAGATCAGAACAACCAAACAAAGCTACTAGGACTAGGCTAACAAGACTCAAAGGCAGGAAACAGACACTAAGGCTAAGCTACATAAATACTAGGGCAGGAAAACAAAACAAACACCGTAACATTGAGACAGTAGTCTAAACACAACAAAAGACACCTGCTAAGTGCGAAACCAGGACTATATATACCCACACCAGTGCTCATTAACACAACAAGAATCAGGTGCCAGAATACATGTGACCAAGAGTGAACCCATGTGACATCAAGAGGCAATGGCTGCTGGGACATGGAGTCCACCGGCACACTGGGGTGGAGATACACACAAAGTCCAGATGCTAGAAATAGTCACTGCCAGAGTTCAGCCACCAGATGGCAGCGGAACCGGCCAAGGTGCAGTGCCGCACCTAGCCAGCAGGGGGAATCGTGACAAATTAATCCTGTTTTTACACTCAAATGTGCACAGTTTATATATTTAGTTGAACAGTGGCCTGTGTAGAAGCAAAATGGATCTCGTTTTAAGCAAAGATTAAAGGAGATCTCCGCTGTTCAACCCAGAACGAAAATCTTAAATCTACAAAATTCATCTGTTTCTAAATCTGTCTTTGAATATTGCCTTACTCTCTCTCTCTCTCTCTCTCTTGCTCTCTCTCTCCCTCTCTCATACACATCAATTTTCAGAACTATGACTCCTGAAATGATTTTCAATAGACAACCTAGACTATCAGTGGTTATGGTGGATCATGTGGTTAAGGTTTTGGCGATTGTGGATCAGATGGTAGAGCGGGTTGTCCACTAACTGTAGGGTTTGCGGTTCGATTCCAGGTCCATGTGACTTCACATGCCGAATTGTCATTGGGCAAGACACTGAAGCTCAAGTTGCTCCCCAAGGCAAGTTAGCGCCTTGCATGGCAGCTCTGCTACCATTGTGTGTGTGTGTGTGTGTGTGTGTGTGTGTGTGTGTGTGTGTGTGAATGAGAACTAGTGTAAAGCACCAGAGCTGAGAACAATTCATTATGTTTCAATACTCTTGTTACATCATGAGCAGATTCATCAGGGCTGATCTTCATGGGCTGCACCTTTTATTTGAGGGTATTATTTAGCTCGATCACACCTGTTCACATCTGAGTGACTACAATGTGTTAATCTTAGCGGTTCTAAAGCGCTTTACAATGTGGCTCAATCACCCATTCACACACACAAGGCGCTAGGCGCTACACACAGGAGTAGCGTGGACTTAATTCTATACATTACAGAGAAACAGTGTGAAAATGAGAACCAGCTCGATCCATCTTCTTACCTCAGGTGCATGTTCATGAGCGAGCTATCGATTTTAATCTTCACAGACAATGCAATGAAGTCTTATGAAGTCACTGTCACTCATCATTTAATATTTATTACAGCCAGTCCTACACTTCACAGCATAATAAATCTTTCACAGATTTCAATCAATACGTAGATACAGTGCAGTGTGTATCTGTAAAGCCGATCTGATCTGTGAGCTGATGAACAGACTGAAACGCGATCTAGTCTTTACAGCGACTAGATTTTTACCACCATGTCCTGCAATCTGTCTGTACTTTTACACACTGCTGCACTCGGCTGTGTTATTCAGCTGGATCACATCCTCCTCTAACGTCTCCTCTGTGATTTACGTTATTCCTTCAGAGCGACTCGTTACTAAATGCAGAGTGCTGTTAGATGTTATCCTCGGCTCATAGCTGGGATCTGATTGGCACACAATAACATTATTAAACACAATGTTCCCCTAAAGAGCACAAACACGGCTGAGAGATTTACAGTGGTGTGAAAAAGTGTTTGCCCCCTTCCTCATTTCCTGTTCCTTTGCATGTTTGTCACACTTAAGTGTTTTGGAACATCAAACCAATTTAAACAATAG
>JAFFST010054982.1:34179-44319 GCA_022414735.1 Noturus placidus | reverse complement strand
TCCCACCTGTTGTTGATTCTTCACAAAAAATTACAGTTTTATATCTTTATGTTTGAGGCCTGAAATGTGGCAAAAGGTCGAACAGTTCAAGGGGACCAAATACTTTCGCAAGGCACTGTAGGTCTATTTAAAGTTCATCTGATTAATCCTATTTATCACCTTGTATGGAAAAGAAAAGGAATTGCTGCTTATTACATCTAGATAACATGTGGGTGACGTTCCCCAAATCCATAGCCACGCAATACGTGCTCCTGCATGAACCCAACGTTGTCACCCTTGAAATGAACAAAGTGTAATGGTTGGAAGTATAGGACCTACAGCGCTCAGATCTCTGGCAGAAATACATAGAATGGAGACCATGTCTACAATACCTACAGCCCAACTGCGAAGAAACAGCTACGGCCCTACACTGCACCATCAAATATGACAGTGGAGGACAAGATCAGGAGTATGCTCAGATGTGGGAAGAGATGGAAGAAGGTCAAACAGTTTACATCATAGCTCTGGGTGTAATAAGCAGACCACATGGCGTGGCAGCCATAATCAAACTCCCAAACTGAATCATGAACTGGTATCAGGAGGAGGCGGCGCCCCACGTCACTCTCATGGTTGCAGCGGGATTTGAACTAAAGGACTTGGGGCCCATTTTAAAACAAGCTAGAGAGGTAAGAGAGTGGAAGCCGACAGCAAATCCGTACTTGCATAAATCCCCAGATGGAAAGTTTGAGTGAATTTCAGTAGGGGCAATCGACCCCAGGGTGGCGACAAGCGTTAGCATTTGTGCAGCGTCAGGTCATGAATGCTCTCAAATAGCAGTGATAGAAGCAAAGGAAGATCCTGTTGCACACAGATTCATAACAATTGTGGACAAAACACTCGACATATCTGCAGGATTAGCACAAAATACAGTGAAAGAGAATGTAAGGTTACCCAATCAGAAGCTATACCCGTTGTCAGTGCACGCCAAGGTGGGCATAAGACCAACCATACAAGGTTTAGTAGATGCAGAAGTGTTAATCCCCACACAAAGCCAATGTACCACCCTATTTTTCCAATGATGAAGCCTGATTCAGATAAGTAGGGATTAGTACATGAGGTAGTAATCAGGTAGTAATACCAGAGACACCAGTGGTGCCAGACCCTGTCTAATATTCCACTTAGAAGGGACTAAGTGGTACACTGTCATAGATTTGTGCTCAGCGTTCTTTAGTGTGCCGCTACCTGATTCCCAGTAATTGTTTGCATTCATGTATGAGGGACTACAATAGACATACACCAGGCTTCCACAGGGATATTGTGAAAGCCCATCAATATTCAATCAGGTGCTGGCTCAGGAGCTCTCAGCCTTAGCATGTCAAAGCACTGTGTTGCAGTATCTTGACGACCTCTTGATTTGTATGACATCAAAAGAACTATGCCAGCAAAACTCGCTAGATTTTTATTTTTTTTAATGCTGGCCAAAAAGGTGACAAGGGCACAAGGTGAGTGAAGAGAAACTGAAATTCTGTAGAAAGAAAGTGGAATATCTGGGCTGCATACTAGAAGGGGAGAGCCGCACATGTGAAAGCCATTAGCAAGACCCCACAACTGACCCCACAACGGTACGCCAAATGATGGCATTTCTAGGGATTGCAGGTTTTAGCCGACCGTGGGTTTGTGAGTTTGCATTAAGAGTTCAACCGTCAAGGGATATTATAAAAGTAGCAGACCAATCACAGCCAAATGCCCCGCTTGTCTGGACTTCCGAGGCCCTGACAGCTTTCAGGGACAAAAAAAAAACACTTTAATGACTGCTCTGGCACTGGAGAATCCCAACTATAATAAACACTTTCACCTCTATGTGTCTAAATGTAAGGGGTACACATCCGTCATTCTTACCCAACGGCAACAGGGTATGGGTGAACAGGCCATAGCTTATTATAGTACGGTCCTCGATAATGTAGGAACAGAGATATGCAGTGGTGGAAGCAAAGCGGAATCTGCCGAATTTTTAAATAGTAATGAGTGTTCCCCTTTCCCGCCTTAGTGCGGCTGTGGCTCAGTCGTTAGAGCGGGTTGTCCACTAATCCACTAATCGTGGGGTTGGTGGTTCGAATCCCGGCCCGGGTGATCCCATGCCGAAGTGTCCTTGGGCAAGACACTGAACCCTAAGTTGCCTCCGATGGCAAGTTAGCGCCTTGCATGGCAGCTCTGCTACCATTGGTGTGCGAGTGTGTGTGTGAATGGGTGAATGAGACACAGTGTAAAGCGCTTTGGATCCAAGTGCTTTGGATAAAAAAGCGCTATATAAGTGCGCCATTTACCATTTTACCATTTTTACCCTTTCCCCACCCATGCTCGGCCCAACTGGCAAAGACTGCAGCTTGTAAATTGGGCAGTGGTCTAGTCTGCACAGTGTATAAGGACTCAGCATATGCTCATGGGGTTTTTCATGACTTTGGCCCTATCTGGGCCCAGAGGGGGTTCCAGCTAGTAGACTGGACCACCGTGACCCATGGCAAAGCTATTTATGATTTACTGTATGCTATGAGTTTGCCTTCGAGATTGGCTGTGGTCAAATGTAAAGCACATAAAACTGATGACTCCTTTATCACAAAGAGGAACACTATTGGGGATAAGGCAGTGGTAAAGGCTGCAGTGGGGCCAGCTCAGATGATGGCCGTAACCCAACCCGAGGAGAGACAGGTGCGACACCCACTGGAGGACAATGTAGCACACATTGTGGAGTTGCAAAACACAGCAGGAGTAGCACAAATATCCATGTGGATAAAGAGGGGGCAAAGAACAAGGTGGGGTAAGGGCTGTGGCATAGTATAGAGGAATTGCGTGTGGCCCCAGCTAGCTTTCTCTCGGTACTAATAAAAGAGGTTCATGGCCTTGACCACACCAAAAGAACTTGGACTATTAGGAAAATCCACTGAGAGTGGTGGTCACCATACCTGGCCAGTATGGTGGACCACGCTCTGAACAGGTGTGAAGTGTGTATCAAAAACACTGTGCGTAAGAATTTCACCATCCCCTTAGGAAACATACCTCCACATATAGGACTGTTTAGACACTTAATGATGGATTATGTGGACATGGGGGCTGACAACAGAAAGGAAAAGAAATGCTACATTCTAGTGGTAAAGGACTGTTTTAGTAGAAGCAACTGCGATGTCAAGGGGAGACGCCCGCACAGTGGCTAAGTTCCTGTGTCGAGAGGTCATTTCCTTGATTCGGCAACCCCGTCTTCTTTAGTTTGGATAGTGGCACCCATTTTGTGAATAACACGATTGAACTTATCACTGCTGCTCTGGGGATAGAACATCAACTGGGTTGTGTATACCACCCTTAATCCCAGGGAATGGTAGAACATGCGAATGGCATTCTTAAATGTAAATTCACGAAGATCTGCTTAGCTAGAACCTAAATTGGTCCAGGCCCTGCTTTTAGCGTTACGGTCGCCCGATGCCCATGCTATTTACTCGGGGGGGCTTACGCGGGACCCTTTTGTGAGGGACGTGTCTGCAGAGAGACTGGTGGAGCCCGGGAATCAGGTCTATATCCAGAGTTTCCAGAGAAGGAACGCCCTTGACAGCTGAAGGGAAGGCCCCTTCATGGTGGTTGCTGCGACACCCATGGCTGTGAAAGTGGAAGGACGGGAACACTGGTATTACTTGAACCATTGCAGTCAGGGAGCAGTCCTGTTGCAACCTCCTGCTGATGGAGTGCCATGGACCCCTGTGCACACTCTGCCTCATGTTTGAGTTGGTCGAAAGTCGGCCATGCTCCAGCTACTGACGACAGCTCCAGTAACAGTGACTCTGAGGCATCACTGAGCCCGGCTCTCAATACCAGGGCCCAGGCCAAGTGGCGAGCTGTTGATCAGACTCGACAGTAGCAAGCTAGTGGCAGTTAGATGCCAGTGGAGAGTTCACCTCCTCTAACTTTATCTGATCCCACCCTAGACCTGGACCTGCTGTTATTCACCGACACTGTGGCCACCGGGCCCGGCCATTCGCCACAGGGCACCCGAAGTGCTCCCTCATCTGGGTGACATGCACACACCTTCCTGCAGGATATCCTTTAGTGAGCCCCTAGGGACGATATACTTTGGGATGCTCCAGGATCTCGATGGCATGGTAGAAGTGACTGTAGGGCTCCACAGTTCAGTGGGGGGCCTGCATACTCCCCCCTAGCACGTGACAGAATGGTTGTGTCTCAAGAGGTTTTTCTTTCCTTTTTATATTCTCAGCCCTAACCATAGTGACAGGCCTCATAACGGCATCTTGTCCCCTAATGTCTCATGTGAGGCAGTTTTTATTCCGACCCCGGTTCACATCCCCTCAGCCAGAATGAAACGCTTTATTCCTGTACAACCCAGCATTTCCTACAACCCGCATCTTCTGCAGCTGACCCCGATGCCTCCGCTTCCGCCGTCTGGGCCCTCCCCGATTCCTCACATGAGTTACTCTTAAGCAACTCATCCCTCTCCTTCCAGATGTTACGTCCCATAGTATGTTGTGTGCCCTGATTCTGCTCACAGAGGCACACCACGCATCATGATCTGATCATGTGGTGTCATACATCTTTAACCATTCCCATGCATAAATATGGGTCAGGCAAATCCCGCTCATTGGGGTTGCCTTGACCAACTGGTGTACCTTTCGTGTATCTCATGCCACTGCTGGATCTCTTTGCTCTGCCCCTGACCACTGGGACAGCAGTAACCCGCAGCGCATGCGGCAGAGTAATCTGGACATTACCAACTATTGGACCTCACCCGCCTGTGACAATGATGTCTCCCTTCGAGATATGCTGAACAACTTCTATGCTTGTTTTGAGGTGCAGAATCATGTGGTCCACCCCTTCTACCATTGGCCAGGTGCTCTCTAACCAGGGCTTATGTAAGGAAAACACTATGTTGAACATGATGTTGAACATGCCTTGGACAGTTTGGCCCTCGCTGTTCTTAGGGCCATCTTGTAACTTGCCCTGAATGCATCCTCGGCAGTGAACACAGCTCTCCAGTCATGCAAGGCTTCTGGATGTAGTGTGCAGTGATTGTTTTGGAGACAGTGATGTCATAAATGCACTTGCTGATCTATCTGGTCACTGATGCTGTGTATTCCTCCAAATTTGTGGTGCCGCCATCAGTTGCAGCCTCCCTGAACATGTCCCAGCCAGTGTGCTCAAAACCGTCCTGAAGATCAGAGATGGCTCCCCTTGGCCAGGTTTTCACCTGCTTAAAAGCCAGTTTGGAGCGTCGGGTGAGTGGTATGACTAGAGACGTGGTCTGAGTAGCCGAGGTGGGGGCAAGGCACCGCCCAGTACGCACTGGGGATGTTTGTGTAAACAAGATCCAGTGTGTTAACTCCTCTCATTGCAAAGTACACATGTTTGTGGAATTTAGGGAGCACTCACTTGAGATTCACAAGGCTAAAATTTCTGGTGATGATCCAGTCCATTGGGATGTGCATTCTGCACTTCACCAATAGTGTCACGATTCCCTCTGGAAGTAGTGCGCATGCGCACTGAATTTGCTCTTTTTCTAAGTGGACTTCATTGACACTTCAACACGTGGACTGTGTTTATGTTTGTCATGACTCCTCCCGTGTCTGTCATTGGCAAGAGTAGCACACAGTGCGGAATATTCATTGAGCGGTGTTTGTGTATGAGTTGTATGCGATTGAATGGACGTGTGTCATAGTTGTAGTCATAGTTATAGTCACAGTCACAGTTATAGTCTTAGTTCTTGTAATACTCATAGTTCACGTTAGTTCTGTATGTCTGCTTAGTGTACTGACCCAGGCTGCTTGTTACCTCGACATTGATTCCTGCCTCGCGCTGTTTATCTCTGTTCGTTGATCGCCTGACCCTTGTCTGTTTGTGGACTTTCCTGTTTAGATTACATGTTTGGATTATACTGCCTTCCTCTCCTTTTAAATAAAACTGTTCTACTGCATTTGTGTCCAGCCTCATTCTCTGCCGTCACAGACCCGTGACAAATAGCCACATACAGTTCACAGAGTGCCTCCTTAACATTAGTGCTGTTGTGGGGCGGGTGTACGTACACTGATTATAAAGACAGTTGTGAAAAGTGATTAGTAGTAACTATAAACATTTGCAGAGTTCTTGCACCATTCCATTGATGTAAACACACAAGCCATCAACATAAGCCATACCGCGAAGAGATACATTTCTGATGGCATGGAATGAGGCAAACCGTCTAGTTGAATGGCTGCATCTGGAACTCTTATGCTGAGCCATGTGTCCATGAAAACAAAAATGAAGTAGTCTCTAAACTCACACTCTGTAATCTGCTGGATTTGGATGTTATCCAGTTTATTGTCCAGGGAAGAGACATGGGAGAGCAAAATGAACGTGAGAGCTGGCTGCCTAGAATTTGTTTGGACCCTCACCCTTTTGCTGTGCTTTTGCTTCCTTGCACACTGCTTATCACTTCTACACCCCTGGCCACTGGCATCAGGCAACACAGAGGACTGGAGTCCTAGGCCCTGCAGCAAGATTGAGCAGCGTCTCCAACAGATCATCATGCAGGTTGTTTGTTGCATGATTTCTGCAGTTTATCAGTGTCTAGCAATGGCAGACAAACACCAGTTGCTCCAATATCCATGTGTCAATCTGAGCAGAAATTATAGCTCTATAGATTTAGAATTCATCCTGCTACGTCTATCAGCAGTAATATCAATATACACCAGTGACTCAAATCCATTGGCAGTCATACATACTGTGGTTTTGAATTTAGTCTATTACCTAAAGACACTTAGAATTTAATCTGGAAAAAGATACTCACACCAGAAAGAAAAAATAAAGACAACAGCCAGTGAGTGAGGAGAAGCAAGGCTCCAGGTTTATTCGTCCCACCAACCGGAATCCACGCCTTGAGAGTCTCAAAAGCGATCCCAAAACTCAGAGCTAAGCTCTTCTATTTATATGATTTTCTTAAATCAGGATGATCCAGAGAGATCTCAGCACCTCCCATCTGCAGGTGCAGTCAGTTGACATACACAGGGTCTGAATGTCCTGTCCTAGCCTCTTATCTGCAAGATTAGAATGCTCTGACCTAGCTGGTAGGGCATTACATCATAAAATCCAGCTGGCTAGAGATAATCATAGTGTCTGTATTTTCTACTTCATTATTGAGACAAGATTCTTTTCCCCGTCTCTGATCCCATTATGCTGTATTTCTGATTTTATAATTTATGTGTTCTATATTTCTGTTTAAAATATGGTTATACTGCTTGCAAGTGTTTTTAAACCCTTTTCAGTATTCCATACTTCATAATATATTTATTTTATACTATCTTAATACTCTTATAATGTTCTGTTTTCCTACTGTATGTGTGTGTGCTTGACATAGGCCTCTGTGTGTGTTCATGTTTTTACACATGGATGATGTCACTCTCTCTGCTCTTTGCTCTGATCCTCCTCAATATGATGTTTATGCTTGGTCAGTCTCTCTATGACCCCGTATTTATTTTATGTATATTTTACATACAACAATACCCATGCCATAACATCAGGCTTGACAAGTCTAATCTGGCCTTTCTGTTCTTGAGTGTTACCAGTGGTTTGCATCTTGAGGTAAACCGTCTGTATTTACATTCCCCAATACATCTCTTGATTGTAGACTTTGAAAATGATATGCCTACCTCATCCACAGTGTTCTTGACTTGGCTAGATGTTGTGAAGATGTTTTCCATCAACAAGGAATTAATTTTGTAACCATCCACTTTAGTTATCTTCTGTAACCTTCCAGGCCTTTCAGTGTTGCTGAGCTTGCCAGTGCATTCCTTATTTTTAAGAATGTACCAAATGGTTAATTTGGCCACTCCTAAGGTTTCTGCTCTCTGTCTGAAGTGTCTGATTTGATTTTTTAGCCTCATGATGGCCTCTTTCACTTGCATCAACACCTATTTTGACCAGATACAGATAGTTCCCATGAACAGCTACAAAAAGCACGTTCAACACTTAGAAAAAGGCCACACCTGGCCATGAAACTGCTTTTAATGCTTTTGATCAGTCAATTGTCTAATTACTTTTGAGCTTGTGAGAATAGAAGAACTGTCTAAAAAATGGTTGTAATTCCTAAAGGGTTAATGCAATATTTTTTGTTAAACCCCTCGAATTAAACCTGAAAATCCACACTTCAATCACATCTTGATTGCTTCATTTCAAATCCATTGTAGTAGTGTACATGTCACGGCTCAGCAACGGTGGAGAATGAGGCAGGACGCAATTGCAGTGCATCCATCCATCCATCTTCAACCGCTTACTCCTTTTCAGGGTCACGGGGGAACCTGGAGCCTATCCCAGGAAGCATCAGGCACAAGGCGGGGTACACCCTGGACAGGGTGCCAGTCCATCGCAGGGCACAATCACATACACACTCACACACACATTCATACACTATGGACACATTAGACACGCCCATCAGACTACCATGCATGTCTTTGGACTGGGGGAGGAAACCGGACTACCCGGAGGAAACCCCCGACGCACGGGGAGAACATGCAAACTCCACACACACACGGCCCTGGCGGGACCTGAACCCCGGACCCTGGAGGTGTGAGGCGGACGTGCTAACCACTAAGCCACCGTGCGCCACTAAGCCACCGTGCAATTGCAGTGCAACAGTACTTTATTTACAAAAGTATTCCACAGTATAATCCAAAATGTAAATCCAAAGAGATAATCCAGATGCAGGCGAGGGTCATGCGATCAACAAACAATGTAAACGGGGCTAGGCGAAGGACGAGGTGTTGTCACGGAAAACGGGGTCGGTACCCTATTCACGAAGCGGGAAATCACGGAAGGCTACACACTAATGGCTATCGTGCAAAGAAACTCAGAACACGGCGCTAGATGGGTTAGCAGACAAAACCCGTCTAGACCAAACTAACACGGACTACACAAACACGAGACTCGAAAACAGAAACCAGAAACGACCTAAACGAGTGTTCTTACACTTAGGCAGACGCAAAGACATGCAGACGTTCATTCATACATTCAATATTCCGCCCCGAGTGCTCGCAGTTGCGTGGTATAAATACACGCTGTATCGTTGCGTTAGATTACTAACAGCTGCGAGCACTTGGGGCACGTGACAGCTAAAACACATGCGTAAACCAGGGAGGAGACATGACAAACAGATGTAAACAAAAGTCTACGTGTGTGCAACTGTCAAAGAAGTCCACTATGAAGATGAGCAAAGGCAGCGCGCATGCATGGCGCATGCGCATTGCTTCCGGAGAGATCCATGACAGTACAAAGGCAAAATAAAAAGTATCATTGTCCAAATACTCTTGGACCTGATGGTATATGTTTGTAAAATTCAGACAACCCATACAAAGGTGACCTTGCTCTTGGCATTGATAGTTTTCTAAGCTGAAGGCCTTTTGTTTTTGTCTGTGAAAATATAACGGACTGGAATAAGTGTTACATATTTCCTTCTAATGAACTTTAGTTAGTTAGGTAACAGTTAGCAGGTTTGTCTTTTGGTTTGTTAACCTTCTCAATGTTTCAGAATTTACAACAAAGATCAGTTCCATTATTAATAAGTGATCACAAATCAGTTCCTTTATTAATAATTTGAAGGCCACATAAAGTGTGAGCCCTGACCTGAAGTGTTCTGCTTGTTGTATCCCTTGCAAAAAAAAAAAAAAACAAACAAAAATACCTCCTACACGAATCCTGTTGGATTTTAATTTTTCTGCATAATGTTTGCTGGTATCCTGCAGGAAATTCCTATAGATTTTAAAGTGGAGCCTTCAGTACAATAGAAACATGCAGGAATGTCCAACACACTTGCTGCACAACAGGAACCCATCCTTCAGGACTAATGCACACCTCATTTTACAATTTACATGAGTTATTACATGACTATTTCATTAAATAAGATACTTCATTTGTAAAAGTACAATGTTTTTGTTGTGAAGTTATTTAAAATGGTCCTGTAGGAAGTGTGTGTGTATGTGTATGTGTGTGTATGTGTGTGTGTGTGTGTGTGTGTGTGTGTGTGCATGTGTGTGTTTTAAATAGACCTTCAGGACATAATTCCTAGAGGGTATACAGTGGTGTGAAAAAGTGTTTGCCCCCCTCCTCATTTCCTGTTCCTTTGCATGTTTGTCACAC
>JAFFST010054981.1:107678-122192 GCA_022414735.1 Noturus placidus | reverse complement strand
AGGCCTGAAACGTGGCAAAAGGTCGAACAGTTCAAGGGGGCCGAATACTTTCGCAAGGCACTGTATATACATAGTTAAAAGTTAAAATTTGAGAATTGCATCATTAGCATATTAGCTTCTTTCATTAAGATCTAAGCTAAAAGCTCTGTTCATTAATAATCAATACATTCAATAATAATAATCCTAAACAGACTCAGCATGGCATTTGTAAACCTGATAGCAATTCTATTCCTTTTCTAATATATAATAAATTAAATCACTTGCCCTTAAAGGTGTTTTTCCCGATTATTATTGATGAAAGGTTTGCAAGTTGCCAAGGAGGCAAAAAAAAAAACAAACAAAACAAAACCGTTACACGCACGAGAGCTGTTTCAATTATTTAATGGTGACGACAAATTGCGATATTTGTACATGAGCTCTTTCTATGAGATGTTGGTGTTCCCTGTTCACTCTGTCATCCTGTTTTATTGGACTTTTATTCCTTTTTGCTATTTTGGATTTACTTTGTTTTGAAACGTTACGCGAACTAAACGATTCTTTAGAGTCGACTGGCTGTATCGGATCTAAAAGATATCATTCGATTCTTCAAGATCCGGTTCATAGAGTCGGTTCTTTCTACAAGCATTCTTGTGTCTAACGTGGCATATTTCGGTGCTCAAATTGAGCCAAGATTAAAATATAAACACTGTTTATCGAAATGTATGTTCATAATGAGGAAGGAATAACAGTACATTCATTACAATTTCAACAAAAATGACAATCAGAGAACCCCAAAGAGTGAATGACGTCCTTACCACGTGTATTTTTATTTATTTATTTATTTATTTATTTATTTATTTATTTGCAATCAAACTCGGAACAAAATATTCAACTAAACGAGTAACTTAAAACTGAAACTTAGCATTTCTGACATTTACATTCTAAAACATGAACAAACGCTCTTATACGAATCGTAAAAGAATTACAGAGTCAATTCGAATCAGTTCGGTGAATCGAATCAGTAAGAAGGAATCGTTTTGAACATCCCTTGTTGTTTGGCACTAGGGGGCGTGCGTGAGCAAAAAAAAAAAAAAAAAGAGAGAGAGAGACGCCCAACCCGTTCACATACAGGCAGCTGGAGGGGAAAATGGCCGGCCAGGAGGATCCAGTGCAGAGAGAAATCCACCAGGATTGGGCGAATCGCGAGTATATTGAAGTGATTACGAGCAGCATCAAGAAAATCGCTGATTTCCTCAACTCGTTTGGTGGGTTTGTTTATAGAAAAACAACAACAACAGCCGCCTGTTGTAGAGTGCTGCTATGCTAACTGAGCTAGCATGTCCGACGAGGAGTGGCTAGTCGGCTCACTCTTGCTTCCTGTTGTTGTTTAAACGTTTCATTATTCATTTATACGCATCTGGTGTTTAATTGAACACGCTCAAAGCTTTGTCTTTGTGTCTTTATAGCCGAGTCCTTATGAGACTCAATATTGCACCATTTAGATGAAGGTTGTATTCAAATCAACTACATTAGTTAGTTATTAGTTATAATAATACAAAATAAGGTGTATAAAATGTGTAATTATGATTATTGTAATCATCCTCGCTTTGGATTTGGACATCTATTCCGTCGCAGATTCCATTTAAATTAAATGCAAACTAAATCCAGACTTTTAATTTGAAATTTTTTACGATGTCCTCCTCAGATATGTCGTGCAGGTCCCGTTTAGCCACGCTGAACGAGAAGCTCACCGCCCTGGAGAGAAGGATCGAGTACATCGAAGCCCGGGTGAGAGAACGAATACCGTTGACTCGTCCGAGCCGAAGTTCAGGACGTAAAGTCGTTCGGAGTACATCACGGAATTCGGACCGGAGAATTCTCACACGTTCTGAGAAAGCGGGAGTTTTGTACGATCGGTACGCGTAAGGTTTCGATGGCGGACGTAAACACGTTCGATGGAAACGTCGTGAAGATTTAAGAGCGACGGCGTTACGGCTCATTTTCCTGCCATGGCTTCGATCGTCGTTTAACGTGGAGGTCGAGGTCCGTGATTTAGCTCGTCACGGCTTTAACGGGTCTTACATTTACATTTATTCATTTAGCAGACGCTTTTATCCAAAGCGACTTACAAATGAGACACACTCACACACCAATGGTAGCAGAGCTGCATGCAAGGTGCTAGCTTGCCATCGGGGGCAACTTAGGGTTCAGTGTCTTGCCCAAGGACACTTCGGCATGGGATCACCCGGGCCGGGATTCGAACCACCAACCCTACGATTAGTGGATTAGTGGACAACCCGCTCTACCGACTGAGCCACAGCGTCATTATCAAGAGAAAAAAAAATGGAAGCCTTATTCAAAGAATGTTCTTTATATGTGGCGTGAAAAGTAAACAAGGCTGTCCATAGAAAAAAGAAACGCAAAAGGACTATTAGCAAGTCGTGTTTACTAACTCGCCAAACTTAACTACCTTTTAATCCCTCCAGGATTTCTCTGTTTCGCGATCGCAGAAATTGACACACAATCATCAATAGGCGATATTCCGAGGAGTAAATTTTTCTAAATTACTGTGGATTTTCCCGCAAATTTGGGCCGCGTCGACGTCACGGCGTTCAGCCAAAGCACTCTTTGGTTCACGTGCGTCGATCGTGAGTACAGCTGGATTACCAACAAGCATCTGCGAAAGATCGTGAGATTTGTGCAATCCCAATTTCACCGATTCAAGAAGTTTTCCAACACAAAAAGCGCAGAAAAGTTTCATCGCAAATGACTGGGAAAAAGCCGCTGCAAAATCGAGCTTTTTTGTCCGCAACGATGACAAAAAAAACTCCGCGAAAGCCTCTACGGACGGTTTCCGTGGAGGAAAAGCACGGCGGCACACAGGGCTCACGGATGAGTTTATGATTTGGTTGCATGATGATTCACAATAAGCTGAACTTCCTCTCATTTCTTTGTTTAAGGTTACAAAAGGGGAAACGCTGACCTAACCATCCCGGCGCTGACCTAACCATCCCGACGCTGATGACCAGACAAAATGGCCACACTCCTGTTTCTTTTCCTTTTCTTCCCCTCTGTCCTCATTCACTTTAAATAACCAAGCGACTGTTTTTCAACCAGCCCCAGTGAGGAACTGCTGACACAGTGCTACACTGCGTTAGGACTTCAAAAGGGAACATTTAAAAAAACAAGCGTGGGTGGGGGATGTCCGGTCCAACCGTAGCAGTTCCTCGCTGCGGCTTTAACGTGATTAACGTGTGACCATGTTTATTTTCCACAGTTTCTGCCTCAGTATGAACAGTTGTTTTATTTTTGTATCCGCATTTGAATTGCTACTGTCTCTGTTGTGCTTGCGCGTGCGTCTGGTCCTTCATCGTGTCCCGATTTCAAATCGAGCAGCTGTTCACACACTAAACTTATATATAAATACGGAATAAAACGAGTGTACGATGAGTGAGTTGGAGGGACAAGGAACCTTTCAAAATGTCATTTGTTTACTCTGCCCGTGTGTGTGTGTGTGTGTGTGTGTGTGCGTGCGTGTGTGAGCGGATTTCTGTATATATTTTGTAACTGTGGGAATGCAAAAGCCTGCGTTGACATGAACACGCCATGCCCTGTGACAGTTTCTCTCATGCAATAGCACATCTTCACACGGCGAGGGCAAGTGTGTGTGTGTGCGGCGAGAGGCTGGACGTGACCGCGGCCTCTCTACAGCCGATTTAGTGTTTTAATGCTCATACTTTGATGTCTTGTTGTTTAAAAATATAAGTACAAAAAATAATAAAAGAACATCAGATAACTGTTTGTGTTTGTGTGTTAATTCTGCCACCTGAACATTCAAATTATTTTCAATATCTGGCATATTTCTTCTTTTTTTGGGGCAATATAGATGTTCTTTGGGGAGGAGTCTACTGCGAAACTTAACTGAACTTTAATGTTTATCAGGAAGTACATGGACATGGCCTGGGACGTTGTAGGCAGGTAAAATTATACCACTGTGCTGTTCGGTTCTTGATTCTGATTGGTTAGAAGGCAAGGCATTTATTAATTTAGCATTAATGATCAAATTATAGATTATTTAATTCGAGTCCCGCCGGGTCCATGTGTGGGCGGAGTTTGCATGTTCTCCCCGTGTGTCGGGGGTTTCCTCAGGGTACTCCGGTTTCCTCCCCCAGTCCAAACACATGCATGTTAGACTGATTGGCCTGTCTAAAGTGTCCGTAGTGTATGAATGTGTGTGTGAGTGTGTATGTGACAGTGCACTGTGATGGACTGGCACCCTGTCTAGGGTGTACCCCGCCTTGTGCCTGATGCCTCCTGGGATAGACTCCAGGTTCTCCCGTGACCCTGAGAAGGAGTAAGCGGTTGAAGATGGATGGATGGATAATTGGTTATAACGGCAGATCTGACAGTAGTGCAACTGAGAATCCCAGGATTCTCTCAATTCGCTTGTTGTCATACTTGATTGTTTCTATAGCAACAGTTCATTCACGCGATCTTGTACGGTAGCTGCTCCACATTAACATGGGTCTTGTACGGAAGCTGCTCCACATTAACATGGGTCTTGTATTGTAGCTGCTCCACATTAACATGGGTCTTGTACGGAAGCTGCTCCACATTAACATGGGTCTTGTATGGTAGCTGCTCCACATTAACATGGGCAGTTTGTATTTCTAATTGTTGATCTGGTGAAGCGTTGTGTGAGGTGTTTGTTTATGGTGTAAGGAAGGAGTCTCCAGTGTCAGTGGTTTGTAACAGTCAGAGCTGTAACTTGAAGCTTTCCCACACCTTCAGGACAGACGAGTTTATTACACTTTGCGTTTTCTCTCTAACATGGCGTTTCTGTTTGTTTTGTTTTTGTTGTAAAAATAAAACATGATTTGTCGTTCTTTAATGTAAATGAAAGTATAATAGAATATGTTCGTGTTTAATAATAATAAGCATGTTGCATGCGGATAATGGCGAGCGTTTAATTTCAGACGCACAAAGGGACTTTACGTTTGAAATATGTTAGTGACACGGTTACTTCCGGTTTCCGGTTGTCCGTGCGTGTTTCTATTGGGAGCCGCGTTACTTTTTAAAATGTATTATGATGATTACTGAAATGGTATTAGAGCCAGGTCTCGGTCCTGTGTATGTGGAAGATGTCCTCTGAAATGTTTAATGTTTGTAATTTTTTTTTTAAATGACTGGTGTATACGGAAGTGACATCAGCAACGGGCTGGAAAACGTCCCCGTTTGCATTGAAAAAGACGTGAATGAGGACAGTTTGCCCAACTTCCAGGTATATTCTTGTCTGATTTGTTTGTTAATTTAAAATAAATAAAATAAAATAAATATAAAACGAGCTTTTATCTTGTATCGTTTAGCATTTCTGCTTGTGTTTGAGCTTGCTCTCTCTGTGCTGCAGTATTTCTTTATGGCCACCAGATGGCAGCATAGACTGACAGACCTGCAGTACAGCGTTTCCTGCTTTTAGTATATTTATTTACACTTGTGTATGATTTTGTATTTGAAAAACGCGTGTCTCTTGTTTAATCCATTCCTACGACGATTTGATGTCTAATATAAGTCTTAAAATCAACCTGTTGTTGTAGGAAACACTGAAAACAGTGGTATGTTTTTAGATGATGAATATTTACACCTTTATTCCAGAGGGTAATGCTGTTATTATTGATCTTATGCACATTTTAAACATTGTGTGTGTGTGTGTGTGTGTGTGTGTGTGTGTTTGTGTGTGTGTTTCATTTGCTTCAGTACACTCCAGAGAACGTTCAGGGTGTGGGCTGTGATGTTGACCCGAGTGAAGTGACCCTGCCAGGCTGCTCGTGTCGCTTGGCGTCATGTGTGCCACCCAGCTGCCCGTGCCTGCGTTTCGGATTGGTGTACACCGAGGGAGGTTTACTGGAGCAGCGAGAGGAGCCGGGCGCGTCTTACAGCCAGCCTGTGTTTGAATGTAATGCCCTGTGTGTGTGTGGTGAGTCCTGCCAGTCTCGCGTGGTCCAGAACGGCCTGCAAATCCGCCTCTGTGTTTTCCGAACCAAGAACTGTGGCTGGGGGGTCGTGACCCTGGAAGCCATCAAACGTGGCAGTTTTGTGTGCGAATATGCCGGGGAGGTGATCGGGTTTGAGGAGGCACGGCGGAGGCAGGTGTCCCAGACTCCCGAAGATAAGAATTACATCATCGCCGTGCAGGAGCACGGTGGCTCGCAGATGCTAGGTGTGACGTTTGTGGACCCGGTCGCCGTGGGAAACGTCGGCCGCTTTCTGAACCACTCGTGCCAGCCCAACCTGACCATGGTGCCCGTGCGCGTGCACTCAGTGGTACCCAGACTAGCCCTGTTCTCCAGCCGAGACATAGAACCGGGCGAGGAACTCGCCTTCGATTACTCAGGAGGACACGCCCAGAGAACTCACGCTTCTGCTGCAGGAGGTCTACAGAGGAAAGTGTGTCTGTGTGGGGCGCAGAACTGCACTGGGTTTTTACCTCTAGACGTTTCTGTCCTGCACTGAGAATACAATGATTCCGAACGGTTATTTCAAGTTTCGAATGCAATATTAGCATCACTTAGGTCATCACGTCTCACCTGCATCTATTACACGTCTTAAAGAAACTGTAATTATTAAATGACAGCTGTGTACTCTGTGTCCTGAGTCTCAAAGTGGTTGTTTCTATGGAAACGCGCACAATTATTAATTACTGATGGTGGTACAGTGGGGTAGCACTGATCCCTCACAGCTCCACGGTCCCTGGGTCGATCCTAAACTCAGGTCTGTGTGGATGGTCTCATGTTCTCCACGTGTCCTCCAGATCTGGGAATATTTCACACACATGTATAGAATTAAATCCGGGTATTACCCTCATTAATGCCCGTCCCTGTGAAAGCTGGTACTGTTCGGTGCTCCTAAGTCACGTTGTGGTTTAAAACATGAACTCGCACTGGCCGAGGTGGCGATTTCAGAAGTCCCAACTGGGTCCCGAACCGGTCGTTTAGATTTCGGAAAATTCCAAATGACCTTCAAATTGGTAACGTAACCTTCAGAACATTCTACAATATGTCCGCCATCGTTAATGTTAGACTGTTGAGCTACACTGTTGAGCTGAGGGCGGCTGTGGCTCAGTCGGTAGAGCGGGTTGTCCACTAATCCACTAATCGTAGGGTTGGTGGTTCGAATCCCGGCCCGGGTGATCCCATGCCGAAGTGTCCTTGGGCAAGACACTGAACCCTAAGTTGCCCCCGATGGCAAGCTAGCACCTTGCATGCAGCTCTGCTACCATTGGTGTGTGAGTGTGTCTCATTTGTAAGTCGCTTTGGATAAAAGCGTCTGCTAAATGAATAAATGTAAATGTACACGGCGAGGTTTTATAGATCGCGGTCCATCACCTCGTGTCCTTGTCTGTGTGACATCACTGAGCTGAAGCTGTTATACCAGTACGTCAATTTATCCCTCAGTGTATTGTGTTGAACTTGCTGCTCTACCTTTCTGCCACTTGTGCACCACTTTCTGCACCACTTGTCCCATTCCACACCAGTCCGGGTTTCTGAACGAGTTTCCGAACCACCGCTTTCCCCGTTTCACAGAACGTAACATTGGAGTCAAAGCTCAGGGGTAATAAGCAATTAAAAAAGAGCCTCTGGGTGTTTGGATATAGTAACAGCGCTCGCTCCTTAGCGCCACACGGAGGACGGGGCCAGAGTGACCCACTTCACAGAGCCGTCATTCTTAAATCCTATCCCTTCTCTCTCCTCCACGTCTCTGCCCCACTTCCATCAAGGACCCGCCTTCATCTCAACACCGATATTAATATCCTCATCTGGGTTAATTAGCCCAGAGACCTGAGATGCAGAGCAGGGCGGCAGAAACGAGACCAGAACACGAGAGCGGCATCGCGCTGTCTGCGTGTGGAGAGTAAATAATCCACAGTAACGTCCAGTATGTTAATCACCACTCTGCAACTTGATCTCCCAGAGTTATCTCACAGCGTATTAACCGTTTCAGCTTTCCGACCATTATTCAGAAGCATGTGATTTAATCTGGACGACACCCGAGTCTCTTCTGTTCTGAAACTTCTCTTTAGTTTCGCCCCAGAGCCATGAGTGTAGTTACAGAGGTCTTGTCAGATGGGTCAGCTTTATGTTGACGTCCATTTTAAGAGATCGAAGTTCTGGTTGTTCAGTTCAAGTCAGTCCGATTTATTTGATTTGTATGTTAGTAACAGTCACAAAGCAGTTACAGAAATCTGGATGTAGATCCTGAACGAGCAAGCTCGAGACAGCGGGAAATGGAAAAACTCCCTGAGACGACACGAGAAGGAACCAGACTCAAAAGGGAACCTCTCCTCTTCTGTGTTGTCCAAGATGGCCGCCTCGATTACGTCCCACTATTCACTACAGTGAAGTTTTGTGTCCGACATTTACATTTATTCATTTAGCAAACGCTTTTATCCAAAGCGACTTACAAATGAGACACACTCACACACCAATGGTAGCAGAGCTGCATGCAAGGTGCTAGCTTGCCATCGGGGGCAACTTAGGGTTCAGTGTCTTGCCCAAGGACACTTCGGCATGGGATCACCCGGGCCGGGATTCCAACCACCAACCCTACGATTAGTGGATTAGTGGACAACCCGATCTACCGACTGAGCCTCAGACACCCTAAACAATCAAGCCATCACCGCCCCAGTTAGACTTTAATATGAGAATTGCAATTGTCCAGAAGCCCCTGTATGAGTCAGGGGTGCCATAACTTATTGACTGATTTGGTTAATTTAGTGCGTCATGTTTTAAAGCTGTGCCGTTAAGATATGTTCTCTTCCTCTGTGGTTGCTGTTAATGGAGTTTTATGAGCAGTTTTTCTCCCCCAGCCGCTTTCATCCACGCCATTACGAGCAGCGTTGATTGACGGCGCCTCTCTTTTTCTCCGCCGTCTGATAAACCGGCTTCCTTAGAAAAGAGCGCGTGGTCTCAGCCCAGCCCGCGAGGGCCTTGCAGTCTCCCAGAAGTCATTTTCATAAAGAATTCAATCAAGTGTGGATGCAGGTTCACAACCTCTTGAGGTTTTTTGTCTCACTGCTGCTCTGTAACTTCCTGACACGTTACAACACACCCGAGAAAACGCCGTCTCAGCGGCGCTTCCTCTTCGGCGCAGGAGGAACCTCGTTCCCTCCGATCGGAGAGAAACGACACTGTGATAGACTCTGAAATTTGACTTCTGTCTCATGAGTCATCGCATCGAGTGAGCAAGCAAGTCTCCCAAGTCTCTATGGCAACAGAACATGCGATATCGATTGGCCGGCGAGTGTGGGCAGTGTTTCACACCGATCGTTGGCCGGTGAAAGCAGAAATCCTGCACTGCTGATGGAGCGACCTTCAGTTTAACTGTCACATTGCCCTCCGAGCTGGCCTCGTCATCCCACTATTCCATTTCACGAGTGAGTCGTGAGCATGCGAGACTCTACACGTTCTGTCCATCAGGGCGCAGGCAGGGCATTCGCGTCATGACCTCAGGCATTTCAGAAGATATAATCTCATAAACCAGCATGTTAGACGGTGCCTTAAAGGTAAGCGTGCAGATGCAGTGCGGAGTTGAGCTTATCCAAACAGAGGAGTGCAGGTAAAGTAGGGCGGCTGTGGCTCAGTCGGTAGAGCGGGTTGTCCACTAATCCACTAATTGTAGGGTTGGTGGTTCGAATCCCGGCCCGGGTGATCCCATGCCGAAGTGTCCTTGGGCAAGACACTGAACCCTAAGTTGCCCCCGATGGCAAGCTAGCACCTTGCATGCAGCTCTGCTACCATTGGTGTGTGAGTGTGTCTCATTTGTAAGTCGCTTTGGATAAAAGTGTCTGCTAAATGATTAAATGTAATGTACAGCGCCAGATACAACGCACACCTTCACGCATACACCTTCTGGGGTACTTTGGCACGTTTGGAGAAACAATTCCGTGGTGATGTTATGAAGCCCAATGTGAAGCAGAGTTACTGTTAGAGAAAAGTCTGACACACCCAGACACGCGTTGTTCTTCTGGATGCTCGCGTTACGCGTTACCACAGGGGATCAGTGGTGTGTTTGATTTGGCACACGTTTTATCCCGGATGCTCTTCCCGACGCAACCCTCCCGTTTTTTATCCGGGCTTGAGAGCGCACTGGCTCCTGCAGCCCGCTCAGTCGCTTGGGTAGGTTCCCCGGGATCATTACCCGCTTGACCACCAGAGATCTCAAACACTCGGATAATAAATATCTTAAAAGCGTTCGATATGCTAAACTTCCGGCTATCAGCGTCCATTACCTGTTAGCAATGTTAGACGTAGCTCCAGTTCAAACGCTGTCCTAGCTGATTACATTTGGACTGATGGAGAAACTGACCACAGCACTAGAGTACATTTCTTGATTCTCACAAGTCAACTGCTGTCTTCTAAACGGGTCAAAAGACTAAACAAACGTCCCGAATGACGCCTGTTGGGGCTGCGAATGTGTTTATTTATTTTTAATTTGGCCCCATTTTCTTCTTGGAAACTGGGCCGGTGGTTTATTTAGGCAGCGCGGCCTATAAGCCCGGTGCACTTCACTGCATGCTGTGAATTTATTTAAAGCAGAAGGGGCTGTATGTGTCTATATGGGACATGTGTGTCAAGAGCACTGAGCGCGCTGTGGCGTTGGGGGCGGCCTACATTACGCTCGTGCGAATGTTAAAAAAAAAGTAGTGCCACTTTCTCCTTATGATCTCTTTTTCGAATTTGGGGGAAAAAAAAAGACGCCCCCCCCCACCACCACCAGAAAAAATGCATCTGGGTAATAATTGGGTCAGCATAATTGTTGAGGATTTTAATTTAAGATTTCAGTTTGTAAAGTGCTTCTACACCTATAATCATCGTATCACTTCAAAGAAGCTTTTATAAATATTTACATTTATTCATTTAGCAGACGCTTTTATCCAAAGCGACTTACAAATGAGACACACTCACACACCAATGGTAGCAGAGCTGCATGCAAGGTGCTAGCTTGCCATCGGGGGCAACTTAGGGTTCAGTGTCTTGCCCAAGGACACTTCGGCATGGGATCACCCGGGCCGGGATTCGAACCGCCAACCCTACGATTAGTGGATTAGTGGACAACCCGCTCTACCGACTGAGCCACAGCCGCCTGTGTGGTGACATTTTATTATTGGCATGCAGTGGATGTCATTAGTTTTTCATTTGGTTTGTTTTTTTCTCTCTGTTGAGATTTTCTTCCGGCCCTGAAATTAGTTCCACAGCTGTAATCAGTGCTGCGTTGCTCCGTCCTATTCATTTTATACAGCAGCTCATAAGACTGTCGTTTTAACAGAAAAAGGGTGTGGTCAGTTGCCAGGGTGGGGGTGGGGTGGGGTTTGGGAGTGGAGCAAGAAGTTTAACATTTTCATAGCAATTGTAGTTCACCTCACAGGCAGCAGAGGGCTCTAAAAGTTACACACCGCCACTTTAAACTGGCCGTTTTCACCAGATTTCCAAAGAATGCGTAGTACTGTAACATGGCGTGCTTATGATGCATCAATTTATTAATATTCCTTACAGTTATTGTAACGTTTCAACCAGGTGAACGTTCCTCTTCATGCTTGCCGATTGCGGCGCTCGACGCCTTCTTACGTCCTCCAACGTCGACGCTTCACGGAGATCCTGCCGTCTCCTAATCGAGGCCTCCCACTATCAAATCAAGCCCAATCAAGAGGCTCTGGGTGTGAAGAGAGGCTTCAAAGCCATCACACGGTTCATGTCAGTAAGACGTGTGAGGTGAGCGGCGAGTGGAACGGCGAGATCGACGGCGGCAGAAATAGAAACGGGCTGCCTGTCATGTCTGAAGTGGGTTACGTCTCTGATGACAAGCCAGATGTTGTCGTGTCCACACCAGATCTCATCCACTGGCTGATGTTGTTTTAAGATCAACCTGATTTTATTTCTGTGTGGCGTAGTTCTGTTTTATTTCGACCGAATTGCTCATTTTTGTTTAGTTCTAACATTTCATTTAAAAAATTTTTTTAGCTAGAGCGCGAAAATCTTATTGGTATTCAATAATATTTTGCTACCAAGGGTTAACAAACATTCTGTACATGAGCTCATGCTGGTGTTCTTCCTGTAGATCACATTCAGTGTTAGCATTTTAGCATTTTAGCTGACATGCTCCTTTACAATCACCTCAGATTTAGCAGGTTTATGGAGGTGTTTGGGCGATTAGATTATAATAGAATGTGAATTGTTGTAACTGGTTTACTGATCATGGTTTTACTATGATTGAGTGTCCAACCGACTCGCCTGACCCGAACCCCATAGAGAATCTACGAGAGACACCAGACCTGACAATACAGACGAGATGAAGACCGCTATCAAAGCAACCTGGGCTTCCAGAACATCTTAGCAGTACCACAGTCTGATCTTCTCCACGCCACGCCGCACTGACGCAGTCATTCCTGCAAGAGGATTAAAACCACGACCGAGTAAATGATATTGTAATTTTTTAAGATGCACCTGTCTCTCTCTGTTGACTCTCTCCTCGTGTCTCACGGCTGCTGATAATTGTGTCGAGATTACACAGCGTGTCGTAGTGAATTAATGAAGGCGGCCTGGCTCACAGGAACGGCACCTGAGGTGCTGGACACTCAGCTGGGCCTGCTCTCCTGGGCTTCTGGTCTCATTTCATGATGTAATGTGCTACATTATTTACATTTATTCATTTAGCAGACGCTTTTATCCAAAGCGACTTACAAATGAGACACACTCACACACCAATGGTAGCAGAGCTGCATGCAAGGTGCTAGCTTGCCATCGGGGGCAACTTAGGGTTCAGTGTCTTGCCCAAGGACACTTCGGCATGGGATCTCCCGGGCCGGGATTCAAACCACCAACCCTACGATTAGTGGATTAGTGGACGACCCGCTCTACCGACTGAGCCACAGCGTCATTATGTGCAATGGTTTCACATTTCGTAGTGTTAGAACCTGCAACTGCATCGGAACACGATACACACAGCAGTCCATGATATTGACTTGGGGTTAAGATCAGTATAGTTTGCAAAATTCTTTTTTGGACGAGTATTCGTCCTACAGCTGTAAAGTTCGTGCGGGCGCCATCACAAGTCATAGAATTCCATTTATTCATTTAGCAGACGCGACTTCGAAATGACGAAATACCAGCAAAGCTGCGGTCGTCTCTGATTGCATCCCTAACTCATCCTGGACGAACGTTGTGTCGTAGGAATATCGACGAGCTGTTCTATATTAGCACAGAGTTCCATGATCTTTCCTCCATGTTTCTCTCCATCTCTTGTCTGAGCTCTGAACCCTCCCCAGAACTTAGGAGAATACCACAGTACCTCGTTTCCATAGTTACCACATCGGCGAGTAGGAGATGCTGTATAGATTCCCACACAGGGATTTCAAGAGCTGTTTTAGTAAAAGATCAGCCCAAGTGGGCCTCAAAAGCTAAACCCGAAACGCTAATATAGAGGCTGAACTCCCATATCATGACAAACTCTTTGCTACGGCAGCATGCGCACGGTTCTCCGGGCCTAAATTTTAGGCTCGATCACATCCATGTAAGGAGAGATGTGCTTCAGACACGTCGGTGAATTCCTCGCAGAGATATGACGAGGTGGGATTTACTGCAGTGCAAGTAATCAGACGCTCACGGCTCAAACGCTCACACACGCACACAGCGCATCTCTTCATGTCATTGATTCCCATCATTACAGTACTCAAGCTTACTGTCCTCTCTATCACGTTTATGGGTTTAGGTTGTTGATGTATTTTGCTTCTCAGATGCATTTCCCTGAAAAAAAATCCAACCGAAGGCTTACTATCATCATCAAGCATCAAGGCGTGAATCCGAAGAGCAGTCCGAGCCACGGCGGATAATTAGAGCAAAACTACTCATGCTGCTGTAATAAGAACGTTTCCCGAGGGTCACCCAAAGCCATTATCACTGTATAATTGTCTTTTATTTTTAGTGAGGTACAACTTTGTGGTGTAGGGCAGAACACACTCACCTCCATGCTAGGACTTAAGCATGAGCAATCGACATGCTGTAGACACCCCATGATCACGCAGGTGACACACATCCAGCCTTGCTCTACACCAATAGCCACCAACCCTCTTCCTTCAGGTTTCATCTAAAACCAAAATCGAATACACCCCATTATGGTGGGAGCTTCTCCAGGAGCAGGGATGGTGACCACTGCTCTGTCGAGACGGTTCGAGAACCAAGATGAACGTCTACCAAAGTGATGGAAAGGCCAAAGTGTGGAGAAAGAAAGGAGCTGCTCATGATCCAACACATACAATCTCGTCATGTGAAACATGGTGGAGGTAGAGTCATGGTTTGGCCTTGCATGGCTGCTTCTGGAACAATCTCACTAATCTTTATCGATGATGGAACTCATAATGGTTGCGATTTGCAGAGAAATGCATCCAAATGAATCAGGAGGACCTTCGGCATGCAGCAAGACGACGATCTAAAACACACTGCCGACTCAACCAAGGACTTCAGTGGGGGTGGGGGGGGGGGGGGG